>JADRCD010230438.1:1161-15467 GCA_019843815.1 Montemys delectorum
TAAGCATGAGAACCTGAGTTCCATCCCAAGCTCCCATGTAAAAGCTGGGCGTGTCCAGCACTTAGCACAACCCCAGTACATTCTGGGAGGAAGGTGATCAGAGACAGGCAGATCTTCAGGGGCTCCCTGTCCAACCAGTCCAACCAAAGTGCTGAAGCCTGGGTTGAGGGAGAGACCTTATTCAATAAAGAAAGAAAGAAAGAAAGAAAGAAAGAAAGAAAGAAAGAAAGAAAGAAAGAAAGAAAGAAAGAAAGAAAGAAAGAAAGAAAGAAAGAAAAAAGATACCAAGCAATAGAGGAGAGCACCTGACATTTATCTCTGATCCTCACATGTGTACACACATGGGAAAACATGCTCATGGACACTCACATACAACACACACATACACACACACACAGAGAGAGAGAGAGAGAGAGAGAGAGAGAACTAAATAAAAATCTAAAAATAAAAATAAATTGATTCTCTTAAAACAGCACTAAGGAAATGTCCACCAGCCTACTCAAGTGAGTATCTGTGTGTAAGGTGGGGAATGATACACAGGAAAGGAAAATACAGCAATTGATAAAATAGTTCTTCAGCTCTGAGTATTACAGCCTGTTGGCGTCTCAGTTTTATGATCACTAAATATGCAAATGAGGGGTTTTATTTGGCTCTAGATTTCTAACTTGCAAGGCTCTGGTTGGCTCATGAGGTTCCTCTTTCCACTACAAATTGAAACTTCAAGAATCTTACCTCCCCAAATCCTGACCTCTTTGGGCCTGTTAGGCTTTTTTTTTTTTTTTTTTTTTTTTTTTTTTTTTTTTTTGCCTGACTTGAGCAGTGGGGAGTGGTATGAAATAAAAAGGTATTTTATTTTATTCTTGTCCAGCAAAATCTTCCAAATGGAGCCATCCCAGGCATGGTGGCCGGCTCGATGGCTTCCTAAGCAAGTTTCTTTCTAACCAGACTATGAATTTACCTTCAGCTTCAATTGCTGTAATTTCTGGCCAGTGAGCTGAACAGTGGGGCTGCAGCAAGGGAAAATAACTTCAATTTTGTCTGGCTTTCTAAAGATCTTTCATGTATTTTAAGGAGAAGGCATAATTGCGGTGTTGAGGCTAGTCTCTGAACAGGCTGTGACCCTCCCTCTTATTTATCTCCCCTGTTCCTTCTCTCATGTACTCAAAACATTTGTTAAGATAATGCTGTTTTCGCCAGGGACTCGGGATTGAATTTCTTTGTTCTTGGTTTGTGTATTAAAAAGACTTTTCTAGTCTCCGATGTCGCGTGTGAATCACACACTATGTAGAGAAGTCTGAACTGCCACAGAGGTTGAGGCTGGCAGAGAGTCAAAAGCATATCTGGGGAATAGGGCTAAGCCATCCAATGCACAAGCAAAACCTTGACTTGAGGAAGCCTTGTGTGCTGGAGTTGGTATTTATTTGGGGAATGTAAAGCTGGACTCACTTAATTTAGCAAGCATCTATTAGGCACTTGCTGTTTGCCAGATGCTCAAAGCACACACAGGCTTTTTGAGAGCTCATGCCTTCACATTTGCAGGGACTGGGTCAGGTGTGTGTGGATCCAGATGTGCCCATCTGGAAGGGACAGTTCTTGCCTTATCTTCTCCCCAGAAGCAGAGTATTGGAGTCCACCAAAGATGGCACCATTGCCATCCTAGGATGTGTGGGTAAAGGAAAGACTCTGATGTGTGCATTAGTGAGCCAGCTGCTGACCCCAGGACACCTCTAAGAGTCCCTGCAGCAGCCACCTTGGTGTCCCTTAGCTGAGGGGAGAAAGTGTGAGCACTTGCTCTTCCAGCAGGGGGCACTGTGGCATGTCTAGATGACTGTAGTCTCTCCTCCTCCCCTTTCACCCACAAGCCTAGGGCTTTCTCAAGCACATGTCAATGCCTACCTAAAGCCATTTACTGGGAGTCTATAGTGGGCAATACCACAGCAACATCTTCCACAGAGTCATGTCAAAACAAAAATGAACTTGAACAGATCAAAGACATAAGCAGTGTAATACCCAAGAATACAAAGAAAGCATGGGGCGGGGGAGCTCCATGACATTGGGTGTGACCATGGTTCCTTGGCCATGATTCCGAAACTATGGGCATCAAAAGAATATAGCAAAACCTCAATCTTAAATTCATCAAAGGACACTATCAAGGGAGTGAAAACTTGGGCAGGGCTCAGATGGCAGAGTGCTTGCAAGTGTGCAGGAAGACCTGGCTGGCGTCCATCCTCAGTACAGTGTAAACCAGGTGTGGATGCTCTCAGCTATATTCTCACATTTAGAAAATAAAGGTTTCTATAAGTTCTAGGCCAGCCTGGGCTACACAGTGAGTTCTGGACATCCACAGTAGGCCTCTGTCTCAAACAGAAAGAGAGGGAGAGACAGTGTGTATGTGTGAAAGGAATTAGTATTCTAGATGGATGGATGGATGGAGAATTCCTATAGCTCAAAAGCAGCAATAACAACAAATACAAACCACCTGCTTTTAAAATGGACAAGAGTCGAATCATACATTTCTCCAAAGAAGATATATATATGACTAATGAGCACATAAACAGATGCTCACCACTGCCTGTCATGAGGGAAGTAACTCAAAACCACAGAGAGCCCACCATTCACACTCAACAGGATGGCTATGAGTAAAGCCAGGGAATAAAACAAATCTAGAAGCAAACAAATGTTTACCCCCACCCCAAAAAAAGTGACAGACTAGAGCCCTTCTGCTCCATAAGATGTACACTGAGGCACAAGAAAGCATGGGATGACCATGTGACTCGACAGCTCTGCAAAAAGAACAGGAAGCAGATCATTGAAGACATTCACCTTGCATGTTCAAAACAGCATTATTCTCAGTGATCAAATCACTGGAAATCAAGGTTCTCACCGACACATGAGCATATAAACAAAATGTGACATGCAGCTGTCATGGGTAATCTTGATTGTCAACTCTCGATGATGTTTAAAGTCACTGTGGAAACAGGACTCAGCTGGGCCTGTCTGAGGGGAGTTTCTACAATGGATTAACTGCTATAGTATATCCCACCTTAACTGTGGGCAACAGAGGTGAGGCTGCAGCCTAGCTGTGGATATGATGAAAGCAGTGGGATACAATGTAGATACAATGAGACAATATTCTTGCCATTCCTCCTCCACCTTGATAAGACTGTATCCAGCAACAATGGGCTTGAATAAACTCCCCTTTATTGTTTATTGTCAAGTATTTGGTCACAGCCACAAGAAACACCTAACCTGATACATAAGATAGAATACTATTCAGCTTTAAAAGGGAATACATCCTGACACAGTGCAACATGCTGCATAAACTTGGATGGCATTCTTAGCACACAGACTCATGCAGGCAAAGGTGGAATGGTGGGTACCAAGGGCTGAGGGAGGGAGGCTAGGAAGTCAGTATTTAATGGGGACAGGGTTTCAGGTTGGCATGGTAGAAGCCATGGTAGATGCAAGTGTTGAAGATGCCACTTGACACCCAGTAGGATTGTGGCCACAGTCACAAACATGAATGTGGAGCTAGGGAGAGCGTTCACTTGGTGGAGTCCTGGTCTCACAATGTGTGAGGCCCACATCTGGCAGGCAGAGCTTCTCTTTAGCAATGTCTTCAGCCTCACTGGTACCAGGCATTTTCTCAGATGCCACGCCTCTGCTCTCCTTGGACTTGAGCCTCTCCCTCAGAAAGCTTTGTCCATCCCTACCTCCCCAACCTTCACCAGAACCAGAGAGCTATAATTTCCCATACCAGATTTCCCACCCCAAAATCATTCTGCACTTTGTATCAGAGTAAAATACAATATTTACCACCATAGCTACTTCTTTTTTTAAGATTTATTTATTTACGTATTTATGTAATATGAATACACTGTAGCTGTCTTCAGACACACCAGAAGAAGGCATGGGATCCCATTACACATGGTTGTGAGCCACCATGTGATTGCTAGGAATTGAACTCAGGACCTCTGGAGAGCAGTCAGTGCTCTTAACTGCTGAGTCATCTCTCCAGTCTCACCATAACTATTTCTAAGTACAATATTAGTGTTGATGTGACCCATCTTTCCATGCCAGCTTACTAAATACATCAGTGTTCTTTTCTCTTTTTTTTTTCTTCTTGAGAGAGAGGGCGTCATGTAACCCAGGTTGGCTTGGAACTCACTAAGTAGCAGAGGATGACCTTGAACTCCTGATCTTTCTGTCTTCCACCTCCCAAGGGCTGAGATGACAGGCTTGTGCCAGGGTGCCTGGTTTTTGCAGAGCTGGAAATGGAACCCAGAGCCTGCTGCACACTGGCAAGGCACTCTTGAAGTTCAGCAACATCCACAGCTCTGGTGTGGATCTAGTATACTCAGCATGCTTGCCACTTTCACTAACAACATCTGACTGTCTGTGTCTTTCCATTAGACTTTGAAGTCAGCTTTTTGTCATGGAGCCTCTGCAGCAGGGGCTGGGAATGGGGAAGGGTGAGCAAGCACTAATGTGTCATGGGTCCCTGGCAATAGGGCCTGCAGGCTTCCATTGTCCTTGCAAATAGCCTCAGATGGGCATCGGCTCTGTGCCCAGATATGCATTCTTTGCAGAATTATCTACAGGCACTGCTTAATGGAGCTCAGAGTGACCTGTTATACACCTAGTTAGTTCTTAGTGACTTTAGAACTCTGTGTGGAAGTGACCTCAGCCCAGGAAGGTGCCCTGTCACTCAGTCTACACAGCTCCCCCCCATGTAGTCCTCAGCATATAGTCCCTCTGTCACTAAATAGTAGATCGCTCACTTATGCATCTGCATAAGAACAAGGATTTTCCACTCTTGCTCCTGCATCCTATCTGACTCACTCTTGTGTCCAGCTGTGAAGTTCCAAACTCGTGCTCCTGCTTTATGGTTTATCAATGTGTGCTCACTCAGAACTAAAAAAATAAATAAATACCCCAACCAGATAGGCGCCTTTTATCACCTTCATTTTTCTCTGCCCAGTAAAAAGCCGATGAGAATACACCCTCTGCTGTGTTCCATTCATTTCAAAATGTACTAGCTCCCAACTATGTCGTGAGCAAGAAGGAACATAGTAGCTGGGTTATTTGTCAAGCTGTCCTGGTTTTTAAATTTATCATCTCTTGTCAATTGACGAGTCCAGGAATATGTTGAAATAAAAATGGAAGAACATGTAAAGATAAAATTGTAAGTGGGATGCCCTGAATGTGTTTCCTGCCATTTTTTTCCTTCCCTCCTACCAGTGGACAGTAAACAAGAAGAATGAAGCCAGCCAACCAGAGCCAGCTCAGCTCTAGGGAACAGCTGGAGCTATGGGAATTGGGTCTGTCCCTGAAGCCACCCTTCCCATCCCAGCATGCCTCAGTGCATTATCACAAAGCCTTTGAGAGTCGCAGCTGGGTATAGCTGGTGAAGGACAAAGGAAACAGCTTTTAACCAGCTGGAAACATTTCCTTAGACTTTTCCTCACCCAACACTTTCGGAGCCTAGAAATAGCCAAAAAAAAGACCCTTTATTACCAAGCCTGGTGGGTGTGGACTGACAAGTGAAAATAAGGGGCTGTGGAGCCAGTTGGTGACATACATGCTTGCTGTGGACCTGAGTTCAGTCTCAGAATCCATGTGACAAGCTAGTTTGGGGATTAGGGTATGTGATCCCAATGCTAGAACATAGAATCAGGAGAATGGAGATAGGAATATACACCCCTGGGGCTCTGTGGTCAGCCAGCCTAGCTTAATGGTGAACTCTTGTCCAATGAGATATTCTTTCTCAAAAAACAGAAGGATGGTGCCTGAGGAACAATAAGTTGACATGTGGCCTCTACCCATGGATGAGCAATATGTACCTGCACACACAGACACGCACACATGCACACACCCCTGCCCATACAGAGTGAGTCAGGAAGCATCAAGGATGAGAAGAGTTTATGGGTTTCTGAATACTGTTTTTCTGTCAGGAGAGAATCCAGCTGTTGACTTCCATTTTCACAATAAAGCCCATCTTTAAATCGCCCTGCTTTGCCTCAAGAAATTTGCCTCCTAGAGGCTTGGGAATGACCCAGGGCTGCCTTCTGCTGTACATTTTTCACCGCTGCACCCTCAAAAACTAATTTCCACGTGTTACTAGAGAAATATGTGCGTGTCTAAGCCTTTTTAAAACTATGAGCCCTGGGGGCTTCAGAGTTACAGTTGGAGTTATGGGAGACTAGGCTCCTTGGGGTGGCAAGTGACCACTTACCTGTTGCTCTGAGATGCTTTACTGTCAGGGAAGCACTTAATCCCCCAACCAGGCCACTTCATGCTGCAGGGCATGAAAGTTGCAAGTGGCTCCAGAGACCTCAGATGCACAGAAAATCCTCCAGGTTTTCATCGAGTGCAATGTCTCCGAGCTACTTTAACTCATCCTCCAGAAGAGCAGCTGAACCTCCTGCTATGCTTGAGGGAAGGTCAAGAACAGAAGACTGGCCTGTTGTTGCCCTTTTCATTGTCAGAGGGTAGATTAGACACTCTGCTCCAGCACTGAGCCAAGTAGGACTGGGAATATGGACAGAGTGCTTGCCTAGGTCATCCTTGGCTACATGGTGAGTTCAGGTCTAGCCTGGGGCATATGAAACCTTCTCTCCACAAAACAAAACAACAACATCAAAAGAGAAGCTTGGGAGATAACTCTGCAGGTCAAGTGTTTGCCTCACAAGGGTAAGGACTTGGGTTTGGATCCACAGAACCCACATAAAGCCAGAGGCAGTACCATGTCTGTAATTCCAGCAATCCTATGGTGGAATGGCAATCAGAGACAGGAGAATGCCAGGAAGCTAGTGGGACAGGTAGCTTGCTGTATGCAGTAGCAAGCAAAAGACCCAGTCTCAGACAAGGGCCAATACCCAAGGTTGTCCTCTGACGTCTACCTGTACACTGAGGCATGTGTGTATCTGCACACACACACACACCATATACATACACACTCTCTCATACACAAACACTCAGGCATACACACATATACAGGTGAAACATATATACACACATATATATATACATATAAAAATATACAAACATATGTATATGTATATATACATATATACATACACACAGAGGCACACACACATACATATACTTACATACACAGACATATACTTACACACACACACACACACATACACAGGCATAAACGGACATGCTTACTTGGCTCCCATTCATTCCAGGGTAAAGTTCAAACTCTTCAGACTGTCTATCTATCTGTCTGTTCTGAGACAGCCTCTCACTAGCCCAGAGCTGTCCAAGCTCTTCAGAGCTCTCTTAGGCTAGACTGATTGGAAAGTGAGCCCCAGGCTATCTCCATCCCCAACATTGGGATGACAGGTACACACCATCACATCTGGCCTTTTATGTAGATGCTAGGGATGGGCATCAGGTCCTCATGCTTGTGTAGAGAGTACTTTACCAACTGAGCCAACTGCTAGCCCCACCCAGATCTTTTCAGTGATAGGGTTGAGCTCAGTGGTCCCAGCCCTGGCATGCATCTCGACTGTGCAGCTAAAAGGGAAAGCCACAGGCAGCATTCTGTCCTGAGAGTGACGTGATAGTAGCAACCAGCCGCGCTACCCTGGGATGCTGTTTATGTCTTCATCTAACAAGCACCTGGTGAGGCACATTGTCCTCTGACAACCATGAAGCAGAGGGACATGTGTGTCTCTGTATTCCAAAAGGCATATAAGCACTACAGGCTCTACCAAGACTGTGCCACCTCGGCGAGGTGAGGAGGTGTGAAGGAGATGCTGCCTGGTGGACAATGGTCCCTCCTACTCTTCCCAGATGACCAATACCCCTGCTTTAATGTATCTCATTCTTTAATTTTTATTTGTGTTTGATGTGGGTGGCATGTGTGCTGCACTGTAACAAGTGCTGGTCAGAGGAATCAGCTCTCCCCTTCCACCTTTATGTGGGTGCCAGGGATGGAACTCAGGTCCTCGGGCTTTACAATGAACACCTTTATCTGTTGAGCCATCTTATCAGCTCTTCAGGCAGATTCATAACTGTTATCCCATTTATTGGATCAATGCCAG
Organism: Montemys delectorum; assembly: GCA_019843815.1. Lineage (NCBI taxonomy): Eukaryota > Metazoa > Chordata > Mammalia > Rodentia > Muridae > Montemys > Montemys delectorum. The sequence goes on from JADRCD010230438.1 coordinate 9,219, forward strand.
TAAACACTGTTCTTACTGGATGTTGAAGATTCAATGTAAATTGTAAATTCCAGTTCCTTCCTGTTGGGTTTGGTTTTAGTTTTACTTTCTCTTTGGATTCTGTAAGCATCCCATCAATTTTATTTAAGGAACAGAAAGGTGTGTGTGTGTGTGTGTGTGTGTGTGTGTGTGTGTGTGTGTGTGTGGTGTGTATGTGTGTGTGTGGTGTGTATGTGTATGTGTGTGGTAGAGAGAGACAGAGAAAGAGGAGCGAGGGGGAGGTGCATGCATGTGGGGAGGTGGGGAGAGTGTAGACATGAGAATCCTGGAGTCAACCTTGGGTATCATACTTTGACCATCCTTCTTTTCTCTGAGACAGAGGCTCTGTCACTGTCCTGTAGCTCCCCAAACAGGCTTGGCTGGTCCGAGGTTCTCTTGTCTCCACTCTCCAGTGCTGGGATTACAGCATGCAAGGATGTGCCTGACTTTTTGGGGATCAAAACCAGGTCCTCATGCTTGCAAGGCAAGCCTTTGTTGAGCTATCTTCCGCATGCTTTGGCAGTTATAGAGGGTTTGGTAGACTCTCTGCTCTGTTAGCACTGCACTTTAACAAAATTTAATGAAGCTCAAAGTCTCCACAGACTTAGGGTTCTGAGAAGCCAAACCTAGAGGTTCTTTGGAGCTCCAGGTGGTCATGATAACAAAGCCACCTCTCATGTAATAGGTCCCTTTAGACTTCAGAATGTGTGTTGCATGCTACATGAAAGATATGTATTGGGTTTTGTGTTGGGACAAATGACTCAGCATCATTTGGGTGGGGGCCAAATGGGCTCCACTATGGCTGGCCTGGCAAGAGGTGAACCTGGTTGTCCCTCCTGGGAGCTGGTTTCTGGGGCCTCCTGAGATGAGTCTGTATGGCCACTCAGTGCTGAAGGGGGACCCTTGGTGCTAGGGAATTCGAAACAGGATTTTATTCTCAAAGGCTCTGGGAAATCCTACTTCTTTCAGGCTTGGGCTTTTCCTAAAGGCAGCTGTGAGTTTAATGAGCTGTGGTGGACTTTGAAGAAATGGTAAGAGTTCCGAGTTCCAGGGCAGGCTCCAATCTGTGATTATGGCCACACAGTTGGCCTTCGAGGAGGACGGGCAGCCTGCCCTGAGAATCCTCGCTTCACAGTGGGGTATAGACCACTGCAGAAGGACTCAGTAGACCTAGGCACAGAGTGCTTTAAAAAGGACTCTGTCTGCAACCTAGCAATAAAGTTAATAACCACTAGAGTGCAAGCAGCACTGAATAGTAAGCATCCTTCCTACACACTTGCATGCATATATCCACATGTTTTAGTGCATGCAGTACTAATTAGTGAGCATCCTTCCTGCATGCATGCATACATGCATACATAACATAAATGTTCCAGTGGGTGCCGTACTAATTACTGAGTATCCTTCCTGCACGCATACACATATATACACATGTCCCTGTGCATGCAACACTAATCAGGTAACATCCTTCCTGCACATATGCACACATGCGTACATACATGCACATGCTCCAGTGCATGTAGCACCAAAAATTGTGATCACTTTTGATGCACACCTAAGCACATGCATCCATCCACACATGTTTCAGTGCCTGCAGCACTACTAAGTGAGCATTCTTCCTGTGTACGTGCACACATGTGTACATACACACATGCTCCAGTACATGTGATTATCCTTCATGCTGTTGGGAACCACGGTCTGCCCAGGTTTGTTAGTCTGTAAACTTTGTGTGGAGAGGATATGGGGGAGGGGGTGCATGTGGAGTCCAGAGGTCAACACCAGACGTCTTCCTCTATTGCTTCTGCCATGTTTTTGAGATAACTTCACTAAACCTAGCCTCACTGATCCAGCTAGACCAGTCAGCTAGTAAGCCCAGGGACCTGCCTGTCCCCTCCCCACAGTGTGGGGGTTACAGCTACATGTCACCACACTCGGCTTTTATGTGGGTGCTAGGGATCCAAACTTAGGTTTTCATGCTTGTGCAGTGGGGGCTTTATCCAGTGAACCAGCTCTCCAGCCCCTCTTTTCTTGTGGCCTGCCCTTTGGTAGAGCAAACTTGATCTGAGTCCTCTGAGATGGAGGGTGGTGTAGTCAGAGCTTCAGGTGCGGTTGTGTGGAATAGGGGTCGGTTTCCGAAACCAAGTTCCCCCAGTGTCACCTGGCCACATGCCTTAGTTGGCACAGGTTGGGCTAATGGTCAAGGGTAAGCACATAATGAATTCACTGTATACTCCCCAAGCTGTCAGGCCACGGCATTCTCAGGAAGATGGGTTTTAGGCCAAGGAGCATCCTCCAAGATTACCCAGGGCTAAAATGGAAAGCCCAGTTACTCTTCAGGAAGTGACGGATTCCTAAAAATGGTGGTGGTGTGGGCAAGGGAAGAGGATAGGAGAATGGCATCTAACCAAGAGGCTGACTCTGTGGTTAACCAGCATCTCATGTGGAAAGCAGCAGAAGCCCAGCCATTGACTTGGCCTTGACTCCTCCCCTTCTCCAGGTCTTTCTACTCAGAAATGACACTTTTCTGTAGCCATGGCAAGTCCATCAGCAGATGCTGGGACTCTACCTTTGAAAATGTCCAAACTCTAGATGCCCCTATCACCCAGGCTTCCTGGCCCCTATGTCCCTGTGTTATAATGGTTCTATAGCCTCCTGGCTGGCCTCACTGGGGTGTCTTTACCATTAGACTTAATTTACTCATAGTTGCCAGGGTTGGGGGGTCTAAAACAAGGTCATATCCCAGCACTCTACCCTAAAACTTCAGTGGCTTCAGCTCCTCACTTGGAATAAAGCTCAGAGTTCTCATAGCACCAACAAGGCCAGAACTGAGCACATCTCTCCAGCCTTATGACTCTCCCTTCCTTCTACTCAGGGCTCCAGGCTGGACAGTCACTCACTGTGCCTCCATCACACCCAGCAGTGTCCAGGGGGTAGGTCTCTTGTCTGCTGACCTCCCTGTCTGGTATGCTCCTTGCCTATCATCAACATGGCTAGTCCCTTTCATCCTCCAAGGTTCCAAACATCAGCACTCTTGTGTTCCTAAGGCCCATATCTCCAGACATGTCACTGTCACTGGCAATGTGCTAGTTCTGTACCCTGGAGCTCTGTGCCTGAGTGGCAAGAAAATGTGGTAACCTTCATTTGTCACACTATCTCCGCTGTAACCTAGAAGTTTGGCAGATAGGATTGCCTTGAAATCTGCATTTTCCTGTTTGACAGGTTCTCTGTCTCTGTCTCTGTCTCTGTCTCTGTCTCTCTCTGTCTCTCTGTCTCTGTCTGTCTCTGTCTCTCTCTCTCTCTCTCTCTCTCTCTTCCCACCACCCCGTGTGTGTGTGTGTATGTATGTGTGTGTGTGAGAGAGAGAGAGAGAATAAAAGAGTCTTATGTTAGTGTGTACATGTGCCTGCACAAGCAGATGTATGTTCATGTGTGTGCATGTGCACACATTTAGACATGTGTATATGTGTAGAGGCTAGGGGAGACCATTAGCCATCGTTTCTGAGGTATTCTCCACTGTGTTTGTTTGAGGCTGAGTCTCTCACTGGCCTGGAATTCATCAAGTATGCTACATTGGCTGGCCAGTGAAGCCCAGGCATTGATCATCTTCCTGGCCCCAGCGCTGAGATTAAAGTGCCCACCCCACACTCTGTTTTTATCATGTTCTGGAGATCATACTCAGGTCCTCTTGACTGCAAGGCAAGCACTTTACCAACTTAGCCATTTCCCCAGCCCCTGCTATTCTTTAAATATCCTTTCTAATTAAATGTAACCTGAGTAACCTCTCCTCGTTTAGCTTCTTCAAACATAAAAAGTTCATGTGGGGAATGATGACTGGGATTGGGGTCACTCCCCTGCTGCGGGGGTTTATCCGTGAGTACATAGCAGCATCTTCTCAAGGCTTCACCTCCCTTCCTCTGGAGCTGCCCAGTCTGTGGGTGCAGGCTTCTGTGACCTTCTGCAGAGCCTGTGTTGATACAATCTCTGCCCTCAGACACCCATACGAACTGCTTTAGTTAGGGCTTTATTGCTGTGAAGATACACCATGACTACAGCAACTCGTATATGGGAAACATTTAATTGGGGCTGGCTTGTGGTTTCAGAGGTTTAGTACATTATCATCATGGTGGCATGGCAGCATGGAGACAGACATGGTGCTGGAAGAGCTGAGATCTTGCAGGCAGCAGGAGACTGTGTGCCACACCGGGCATAGCTTGAGCATAGGAGACCTCAATGCCCACCCTCACATTGACACATTTTCTCCAGCAGGACCACACCTACTTCAACAAAGGGACACTTTTTAATAGTGCCACTCCCTATGGGATTATGGGTGCCAATTACATTCAAACTACATCAGGTAGGCAGGTTCAATGGAGAAAGCCATGACACCTCCCATTAAGGACTTGATTAGGAAGAGAGTCATCAACTTCATTTGCTTTAGATTAACTAAGACAAAGCCAGGCTTTCACTAGGAAACAGATTTGTGTAAAAGAAAGTGTAGGGCTAAGGAGATGTCTCAGTCTGTAAGTGCTTGCCTTGAAAGCATAAAGACCTGAGTCTGATCCCCCAAACCCACGTTAAGGGGGAGAGGGTAGAGAAACAGGCAGGGGAGAACACAGTTGTAACCCCAGTACAGGGAAGGTGGAGAGCTCACCAGTCAGCCAATGAACTTAGAAAGTTCTAAGCCAGTTAGAAACTTGTCTCAAAAAAAAAGTAGGACCAGCAAGATGGCTCAGTAGGTAGAGACTTGCCTCCAAGCCTACCGACCGGACTTTAGTCTCAGGATACTCATAGTGGAAAAGAACTCACTCTGGCAAGTTGTCCTCTGAGCTCCACACACACCCCTGAACACATGCATGTGCACACTCATATAAACAAAGAAATGTTGGGGATCAGCAGTGGCAGAAGGTGGGCAGCACCTGGGGAACAACATCAAAGATTATTACCTGGCTTCCACAGATGTACACACACACACACACACACACACACACACACACACACAAACAGACATGCAAAAGCTAACAGCTCTGAAGCTGTCTCCTACCCTTTTTTTGAGCACTTGAAGCCGTGTGCCTCTGTACCTCACTTTTCTCACCCCTACAGGGGGTGATGCTGCCTCCCTGGGTTGTCACTGAACATACATTTGTAAAGCACTCAGGGAAATACTCAGCTCTGCAGAGGGAGCTTAGTGAGATAGAACTCCTTTTCTCTTCCCTGCTTGTTTTTATTCTTCTGGGAAATATCCTTTGTACATCAGTGTGTGGGTTTTAGAAAAAAGTTTGTTATGTAGAACACTGAGGGTGGTGGAGTAGAAGCAGCAGTTTCTTGCTTTTAAAATTGTGTGTGTGTGTGTGTGTGTGTGTGTGTGTGTGTGTGTGTATGAGAGTCCATGCAATGCATGTGGGCATATGTGGTGGGAACAACTTTATGGAGTTGATTCTCTTCTTCCACTTTTACACGAGTTCCGAAGATTGAAGTCAGGTCACTATGTGTGTACATCAAGCTCCTTTACCCACTGAGCCATCTTGCTGGCCCCCAAGGCAGATTATTTATAACAATCATTCTCAACCTTCCTAATGCTGAGACCCTTTAATATAAAATCTCATGTTGTGGTAACCTGCAACCATAAAATTCTTTTCGTTGCTACCTTATAACTGCAGTTTTGCTACTGTTGTGAATTGTAATGTAAATATCTGATATACAGGATATCTGATATCCAGCCCCTAAAGGGAACCATTGGTTTTATAAAAAAAATTAGTGCATCACTGAGGATTTGTCAAGTGTGTCTTATATCTCAGATACTTCTGTGCTCATGGAAGTAAAGATGCCTAACTGAGACCTGGAGTCTTGGCCACTTGGGAGGTAAAGGCAGGAAGCTTATGAAATATGAGAGGAATACAAGGTCAGAATGGACAACTTAGTGAGATCTTCTCTCAAAATAAAAAGAGGAAAGAGGATTGAGAGTGTAACTCAGTGGTAGAGTGCTTGACTTGAATCTTGGCTAGAGGGTCTGGGAGTGTAGCTAAGCTGCAGAGCCCTTGCCTAGAATGCACTATGCCTTGGTTCAAGACCACCCCGACCCCCACCCCCACCCCCACCATGAGAAGAGAAAGGGGAGAGAAATAAAGTATGTTCGCTTTTTAAAGCTTACTTTAACTGTCTATACACAACCCTAGAGATAAACATAGAGAGAAGGAAAGGCTATATTTTAAAGTTACAAAAGGTGTGTGAATG
>JADRCD010230439.1:0-14767 GCA_019843815.1 Montemys delectorum
AAAAAAAGTAAATCATGCCACACTCAGAGGAAAAATTAAGAGTTTTCTCTGGTTTGGGCTGGAGAGAAGACTCAGAAATTAATAGCTCTTACTGCTCTTCTATAGGAACAAATGTCAGTGCCCAGTATATTGAGTGGTTCATAACTGCTTGTAACTCCAGCTCCATAGGATATGTGTGCCCTGATATACGTGCCTGTCAGTGTGTTTGTATGTGTGTGTGTGTGCACGTGTATATCCTCACAAAGACAGATATAAAAAAAATAATTACTAAATTTTTTTCTCATTATTTCCACTATATCACTTTACACAAATTAGAAAACAATAACTAATAATAAAAGAATTTCTGGAAGTATCACCATCTGTGGTATCAAGCTAGAGGATCAAGTTGGAGACCCAGAAATAAACCCACACACCTATGAACATTTGATTTTTGACAGAGAAGCCAAAACCATACAATGGAAAAAGTAGTGTCTTCAACAAATGGTGCTGGTCTAACTGGAAATCTGCATGAAGAAGAATGCAAACAGATCCATATTTATTACCCTGCACAAAACACTCAAGTCCAAGTGGATCAAAGACCTCAATGTAAATCACGATACACTAAATCTATAGAATACAAAGTGTGGAATAGCCTTGAACTCATTGGTATAAGAACCATCTTCCTGAACAGAACACCATAGAGCTCAGGCTCTATGGTCAACAATTAATAAATGGGACCTCATGAAACTGTAAGCTTCTGTAAGGCCAAGGACATTATCAATAGGACAAAACAGCAGCCTAGAGACTAGGAAAGGATCTTCACCAACCCTACATCATATATAAGGCTAATGCCCAAATTTATAAAGCACTCAAGAAATTAGACACCAGCAACCCAAATAATCCAATTAAAAATGGGATACACAGCTAAACAGGGCATTCTCAACAGAAGAATCTTGAATGGCCAAACACACTTAAAAAGAAGGGTTTGACTTCCTTAGTCATCAGGGAAACACAAATTAAAATAACTTTGAGATTCCATCTTACACCTGTCAGAATGGCTACAATCAAAAAATCAAGTGATAGCACATGCTGGCAAGGATATGGAGCAAGAGAAACACTCCTCCATTGCTGGTTAGGTGTGCAAACTTGTACAACCACTTTGGAAAACTTAGTGGTTTCTCAGAAAAATGGGAATAGTTCTGCTTCAAGAACAAGCTATACTACTCTTGGGCATATACCCAATAGATTCTCCAACATCCCACAAAGATACTAGCTCAACTATCTTCATAGCAGTTTTATTCATAATAGCCAGAAACTGGAAACAACCTGGATATCCCTCAACTGACGAGTGGAAAAAGAAAACATGGTACATCTACACAATGGTATAGCATTCAGCTATTAAAAACAAAGACATCATGAATTTTGCAGGCAAATGGATGGAACTTCAGAATATCATCCTGAGGGAGGTAACCCCAAGCCAGAAAGACATATGTGGTATGAACTCACTCATAATTGGACATTAGCCAGAAAGTGCAGAACAGTAATGCTACAATTCTTACACACAAAAAAACTGGGTAATAAGAAGGTCCCTAGGGAGGATGTGTTAATGTCACTTGGAAGGAGAAACTGAGCTCCCAGGGGGTCTGGACAACCAACCAAAGAATACACATGGAGAGACCCATGGCTCTGGCCATATATGTGGCCTTTTTGGACATCAGTGGGAGGAGCAGCCCTTGGATCTGATTGGTGTTCAATACCCCAGTGTAGGGGAATGCCAGGGCTGGAAGACAGGAATGGGTGGGTGGGTGGGGGAGCACCCTCATAGAGGAAGGGGGAGGGGAGATTGGTGGTTTCCAAAGGGGAGACTTGGAAAGGGGAAAACAATTGAAATGTAAATAAAGAAAATATCCAATAAAGAGAAATGAATGAATGAATAAATAAATAATAAAGAAATGTCAAAAAATAATCACCAGAGGTAGATAGAAATAGTGATCTGGGTAGGGGAGGAGGCTAAGAGGAGAACACAGGGGATGGTGATCAGGGAGAGGGGGGCAGGAGAGGCTGGAGGTGAGAATGGAAATCAGCAGGGGTTGGGGCAGGAGCAGGGATGGGATGCATCTCTGGTGCAAAGGTGAAGACCTGAGATGAGAATGGATACAGGGAGTCTATGGGTGTAATCATAGCAATGATTCTTACAGGAAGGGGAAACAGAAATGAAAGTTGCCACCTTTGGTAACCAGACAGGACTTCCAGGGGAGGAAAAGGGACATCAGTCTACCCACAAAACCTTCAACCCAAGTTTGTCTTACCTACAAGATGCGCAGGGATAAAGATAAGGCAGAGACCGAGAAACAACCAACCAATGATTGCCCCAACTCAAGACCCATCCTATGGGAGAAAGCCAACTCTTGACACTATTAATAATATTCTACTCTGCTTGTAGACAGGAACCTAACATAACTGTCTCCTGAGAGATTTCATCTTGCAGCTGATGAAGGCAGATGCAGAGACCCACAGCCAAATAGCCGGCAGAGTCATACTGATGTTGAATAAAAGGAAATCCACTTTTGTTAAGGATAACCAGAAGAGTTGTATAAAATCAGCAAGAACCTATCCAGAGTTCTTCCAATCCTTATCCACATGCAGGCTGTTCCAAAATAGTTTGAAACATAGGAATCAATGAGCGCTAGACTAGGATGTCATTGATAACCCAACTGAGATAGCCTTTGCCTGGTTTGTTAAGATAAGGGACTTATTAAGAGTAGTGACACTATTTGCTCTACACCTGAAACTTATTTATCTAGGCCTGAAGCTTGCTTAGGGACATTCAAATCCCTTTTCTCTGTGAGTAAACGGAAAATAAATCTGGATGATGTACTCAATCACTACATCATCACACAGAAAAATTTAAGCTTATGAAAGAACCACCATTATGTCAGAAAAATAGTTGTTGTTCCTTATTTTCTCTTGGGTGCTATAAACATTTTTTTCTGTTATTGTAGGCTAAAATTTATAGTCCTAGAGAATATAACTTAACCAGCATGTTTCTGACCATCTATCTCTATTTCTTTCTTTATTGAACTCACTGAACTTTCTTTCTTATGGCTATTGCCTTTGGCAGTTTTTATCTCTTTAATATTTCAGTCAAGCTTGAAAGATTATGTGTATACTACTCGCACTATTTAAAATGTTCTACTTGTGCTTTTTGCAGACATTTAATATCATTTATAATTATTATTTATTTATTGTTTTGCTTTATAAGTCTTTTAAAATTTTCTTTCATTCTAATTTTAATTTTTTATTCATGTTACATCCTAATCATAGCCCCTTCCCTTCTCTCTCCCCAGCCTCACTCATACAATTCCCTTCTCCCATTACCTCTCCCCTTCTCGTCAGAGAAGGAGAGCACCCCTTGGGTACACCCCACCCTGGGGCATATCATCCTAGCAGGACTAGGCATATCCTCTCCCACTGGGGCCGAACCAGGAAGTCCAGTTAGGGGAAGGGGATCCACTGCAGGGAACAGAGACCTAGACAGTCCTCATTACATTTGTTAAGGGAACCATATGAAGACCAAGCTACACATTTGCTGCAAATATGTAGGGGTCTAGGTCTAGCTCCATCATGCTCCCTGGATAGTGGCACTGGTTCTGTGAGCCCCTATGGTCCTAGATAAGTTGACTATGTGGGTCTTCTTTTGCTGTCCTTGACACCTCTGGCTTGCTCAATTCTATCTCCTACTCTATAAGACTCCATTGACCATGTTATGTATCAATTTGTTTTTGTTCTTTTCTTTTGGCTAAGTATGTCAGAGCAGGGAAAATGTCAAGAATTTTTTTTTTAAGAATCTATGATAAACAGAATTATATAACATTAATATAAATTACTTGATGATCTTAACTTGTGATTTTAATTTTCAGGGATTTATTTTCCATTTTATTTTATGTGTATGAGTTCTTTTACCTAGATGCATCTTTGTGTACCATGTGTGCTTACCTAGGCTAGAAGGTCTGGTTATTATTTTCAATGTATTTATCCCACAAACTGTTATTCTTCCTTGCTGTTTGTTTTTTTGTGACTATTTCAATATGAACCTTTCCCCAATCTTATTAAACAAAACAAAACAGCAAAATCAACAATAAACAAACAAAAACAACAGTCTAGTTGCCCCAGATACTACACCCCTGACTGGAAATACTCAATGGTTATTGGGACGAGAAGGAAACAGAAATCCACATGACTCCAAGTGAGATTCCTTATTCCCTGACAACACATTTAATAGTGGGGACTGTAATGGAAGACTTGAAAATAAAATCAAATGTTTCCAGGTTTTAGACTCAAAGGTCTTAGGAATGGGTTAGCATGGACCTAGCAGTATTAAATTTAAGAAAAATTTTAAATCCTGAAATATAGCTCTTCAAAGAAAATATAGAGGGGTGTGTAGAAGATTGGGGGGGGGGGGACTGGGTATGTGTTACATTATATTTACCTAATCATGGAGACATGGCTTAAACTTCAGGAAAACCTTTAAAAGGTTCTAATTTGTAGTGTGAGGTTAAATACAGGAAACATGCAATGTGTCGTCAAAATTGAAGTTGGAAAGAAGCCAAGAGCCTGTGTCGATATTTCTCTCTTTACAGCCAGAGCTCCTGAAGTTCCTTAGGTTAATTAATTTCCTTTCTACTTTCAAGGAAATAAATCACAAAAATAATCAATCCAATTGGATTGGGAACATTCATAGTCAATGCTCAGAACCTTCAAAAATTAGGCAGTAAATGCGCGCGCGCGTGTGTGTGTGTGTGTGTGTGTGTGTGTGTGTGTGTGTGTTGTGTGTGTGCATGTGTGTGTCTTGTATATGTTGAGTGAAGTGAATATCCTTCTCTTCAGAATATAGTCCCCTTCAGATTTATGTACTACTGAGATACTCTAAAAGAAAAGAAAAGAAAGAAAGAAAGAAAGAAAGAAAGAAAGAAAGAAAGAAAGAAAGAAGAAAGAACACTATGCAAAGAGGTGCTAATCAGTGTTTTAAAACAAAACAAGATCAGTGGGGAAAAGGAGGAAAATGTGTACTAGCATAAGAAGAAATAAGGTGCATGTATTATCAACTAAGAAATGGAGCTAAAACAATTTAAAAAAAAAAACGAGCAAGCAAGCATGTCGAAATAGTTGTGCGGCTAGGAAGTTTCGGAAAGAAAAGTCAGAGACCTAAGGGAAGTTGTATTTATGCTTAAATTTGGTCAAGCAGAACAGCCATACAGAATTGTGAGTGGAAAGACGACTGTTAGAAAGTCATGAAGACCATCCATCTGCGGTCTGCCCAACCTCTGCTATGGACACGTCAACACACGTGGGCGTCCATCGAAGTAAAAGAAATTAAGATTAAAATAAAATGCATTATTAATTCTCCATTGTGTGTGCATTTATGTGGCTTTTAAAATAGGTTGAAAAAAGTTGTTTTGTATATAAAATATCTTATTTAATGCTACCAGAGATTTGCTTTTGGGTTCTAATTTTATATAGATGGATAGAGACCATGGACATGAATAAAGAAGATAGAATGTACAGCATTTTATCCAGACAGTCCATTTTTCATTGTTGCCACAATGTTAACAAGTTTCTTCTATATTGTAGTCATTAATATATATGTAATTTATATTATGAATAGAATATTCTATAACATAAATAAATATTACTTGTTCGGGAACATACATGAAACACATATTGCTAAAGCTTCTTTTAAACTTTAAAAGCATTTCATGGCATCCTTTTGACTTACTGGACTTTTAATAGACTTACAGGTACAGAGAGTTACTGCAGATTTCTTTCTTTGGAGTTGCTTCTTCTAAATACATGCAACACTAACTTCTTATTTCTTTGACCTGAATTTTCAAGATGGTATCCTTTCACAGGAAAAAAAAAATTCTTCCACATACTATATCTATTTAGAAAAGTTACATCAAACTCTGCATATTTTAGCATGCCATATCTTGAAAATGTAATGAATTTTATATTTAAAATAGCTATTCAACTTATAAGCTATAGTCCAACCTACATTTACCACTGGGTAAAAGATTTTCCCCATGGTTATTACCCTGAAAAATATTTTAAAATATACTTTTTTTTTTCTCATTTATTTCATTGACACATCAGAAAGATGTCTTTATTTTTGTTTAGTTTTCTGAAACAATACATTGTAACTTTTAGGGAATCAAATTATATGAAGGATATAAATACATATTAATTTGAGTGTGTTCATTTCCTTATACCTTGATTTTTAAAATAAAAACAATCATGCTTCATTCCTTTCCTTTACCACAAAACTGGCAAGAGTATGAATTAATGTAACAGGTGGGCTTGTGTGGTTTAAATAGCAATGAAATATAATCAACTGTCTCATATCATATGTCCAGGAAAGCAAGTGATATTAAGACCTAAGCAAGATCCTTAAGCAGGCACAGTATTGACATTTGAGTGTTCAGACTCCCCAACGGGACTATATATTTTGCTGTCCTATGTTTAATTGAAACTTTAAACAAAATATATTACCTATTTAATGTAGCTGAACTGGATGCTGCCCTTTGTAGTGTATAAAGTAATGCCTGGCAAATTGAAGGTTGAAACCACAGCACATAATGTGGATGGTATACAAAGCAGAAAAATCAGACACAAAAGTTAACCTCCTGCAGGGAAATGAGAAATGGACCTCTCTACTTTCCTATTCATAAATTTTGTAAGCTTCTAGTATTGATGCAGAGCCAAATGTGTATTACATCTCCTATCTTGTTAGCTACTTAACTTCCTGAGTTAATTTTTTAATGTCTCTCAAATCTACATTTGCCTTTACTTATCTGAAGGAAATTAGACCATTCTTTAGGGGGGTTATAGAGATTAATACATAATCCAATTATATATTATATAACCATGAATGATTAGGACTGACATACAGATTCTCAACAAAGCCAATGGAATCAGTCGTAAGAAAACCTCCAGAACTGCACGCAGGAAAGCTGTTGGTAAAAGCCGTTGAGCAGTGCTGGAGTGTTTATGCTTTCACTTGAAGGATGGAACGTTCAGATCTCTCTATAGTTAAAACCCAGCTCCTTCCCGTTCCGCATGCTCAACATGTTGAATAAGAGGATTCTCTTAAGACAACCTAGTCACTGGTCATTAGCTGTGGAAAACGTCATAAGAAAACAATAATCTGAATATTCCCTGAATATATACTACAACAAAGCTGGGTACCAAAGAGATGGGAGGAAGGGAAGACAGAGGGAAGTGATAAGCAAAGAGAAAGAGATAGAGAGAAAGAAGGTAGACACAAACCCATAAATACGACTTTCTAAAATGAACTTAAAACATACATAGGAGACAAAGTGGGAAGTGAACTTTTTATCCAAATTCTACTAAGTAAACTCAGTATATAGTTGACATACTTCAGGAAAACTTAGAATGAATCATAACTGATACTGTCTGACTCTTGACATGAGAAGTTAAACCAGGATCCTCCTTTTGAAGTTGTTTTGTTTTGCTTTATGTAAATGTCAGCCTAAAAGGCACTGAGAACTATTATGGCACCTCACTCTTTTATACCAAAAGTTTCTCTCTCAAAAATAGAATTCTATTGTTGTTTGTCCTAAGGGGCTGCAAACTCTTCAGCTCCATAAGTCCTTTCTCTAACTCCTTCATTGGGGACCGTGTACTCAGTTCAATGGATGGCTGTGAGCTTCTACATCTATATAAGTCAAGTACTGTCAGAGCGTCTCAGGAGATAGCTATATTAGGCTGGCTTGTCCTTCCATCAGTCTCTGATCCATAGTTAATCTCTGCAACTCCTTCCGTGGGTATTTGGTTCCCCCTTTTAAGAAGGAATGAAGTGTCCACCTTTTGGTCTTCCTTCTTCTTGAGTTTCTTGTGGTTTGTGGGTTGTTCTTCCTGTATTCCAAGCTTCTGGGCTAATAACCACTTAGGACGAACAACAATATGAACTAACTAGTACTCTCAGAGCTCTCAGAGACTCAACCACCAACCAAGGACTATACATAGTGGGACTGATTGTTCTGGCAGCATGTGTATAGTAGAGGATTGCAAATTTGATCATCAATGGGAGGAGAGGTCCTTGGTCCTGTGAAGGTTCTATGCCCCAGTGTAGGGGAATGCCAGGGCCAATAAGTGGGAGAGGGTGGGGTGTCAGGTATGGAGAGGGGGAGGCAACAAGGGTTTGTTCTTGTTGTTTTTGTTTGTTTGTTTGTTTTTTGGAGGGGAAACTTGGAAAGGAGAAATTTACATGTAAATAAAGAAAATATCTAATAAAAAATAAAATAATAAAATAAAATAAAAAATAGAATTCTAAAATTTGTACAAATGTTCTGGACCAAAATTTCCTCTAATAAACTAGTCATATTTCAATTCACTCTGTCTCTTTCATGCTCTGAGAATACTTTAATACAATGGAGATGCAACTCTCATACCTACATGGCTACTTATAAGAGCCCAAAATTAAAACAAATGGTTCCCCTCTGCTAGAGATTTGTGAAAAAGAGGCCTGATATTAGAAAGAAAAAAGTTCTTTGAATCTGTGACTTAGAAGAAAGACAAGTGTATATAAAACAAACAAACAAACAAACAAATCAGTAATCAAGCATTATTGACAAAGCCAATGGCTAATGAGACAGTGAAGAGCAGAGACTTGATCAGTGAGTTGATTGAAAAACCCAGGCAATTTCTTCTTGATGATAAATACACATTGCATACTGCAAAGATTCATGGTTTTAGGAAAAAGGATATTGTGAACATGTATAGTGCCCCAGAACCACAGTGGAGAGTCTAAGGCCATGGTGCTCTTTTTTTTTTTTCTTGTGACACTCAGCACAGCACTTTAAATAGTCCTAATTATTCAATCAGTGATTACAGATCTCACTGACTAGACTGTAAGCTTGCATTCTCTCTTATTCCAAGCAACAGACTGTATTACCAAAATGAAATGGACTAAATCATTGGTATAATTAAACTAAACAATTACTTTGCATTGAGAATGCCCAGTAATTCTATTTTCAAGAGTAAATAGGCTTAAAATGACCTCTGGGGATTGGAAAGAGCTCTAACTGATAAAAACAATAGGAAGTACCAAAACTAATGGAGCTTTCTATAATCCTTTAGAATCACGAAACAGCAGTACCGAATCAGAGATATGAAATGTTCAGAGGATGAGGAGGAGCCACAAGGTGCTCCCAACTTTTCTGTGCTGAAATCTCTTTTTGCTGCATAGTTAATATATGAGCTTTCAATCCCAAATATGTAGGTGTCATATTCTTTACATTTAAGTGTCTTGACTTTTGTTTATTTTTAACAGATTAGTTGTCAATCTAGCAGTAGGAAAGTAGGGGCTGGAGGATCCTGCAAAGGAAAGAGTGAGCCAGTTTCAGTGACACCAACTGGGTACACTGAAAAGCTCTGAATTTAAACATCAAGAGATTATGTTTCTGCCTCTTATAGAAACTGCAATCCCAACCTTTGAACTCGGTTCTTTGAAAGCTAATTTCCTCTCTTGGAAAATAAAATTGATTACTATGATGGAATGCTTAGGACCCAAATGTTTTACTCTTGTTATTCCACAATACTGTAATTCACCTAATGTTTCTGAGATAAAGAAAAAGAATTGAGACCGAATAAATACCCATAATGGCTGCCAGAATAAAAGAGAGGTTTGACTAAGAGTAGAGGGAAAATACATCATAACAAGAGAGACAGAGAGAGAGAGAGAGAGAGAGAGAGAGAGAGAGAGAGAGAGAAGAGGATTAAGTCAACTGTAATTACTTATATTGTTTAATTTTTAGTTATTATAGACACTATTATTCAGTTATTATAGACAATACTATTCAGTTATTATAGATAATATTATTCAATTATTATAGACAATATTATTCAGTTATCATAGACATATTAAAGGCAGGATTTTGATTACAGTTGCTGAGAAAAATGGGAACATGGGCTGTAGAGAAAATGTAATAATCACTTGAGGTTTTATTTATTTTTTTTTGATATATTTAAGCCTCTAGCTCTGAAAATAATCTCATCTACTGAATAATATTTTCTCTACTAAGTGGGGAAAGATCAAACATTAAATACAACCATCCACTCTTGGAAGTAGGAATCCTATAGAAATGGTATTATAATGGAAGATCACTCTATAAACTATGTCCCAAATCAGAGACGCAGGCCAAAATTTTTGTATCATTATCTTAATCAACTTTAAAATGGGGTTCTATGATCATAGCTAGCTTATGAACACCAACACAAAATCAATCCAATTAAGTAGTTTATCAGGCATACTAACCCTAGAAACTTTCAAAAATAATCTGAAACCAGGCTTTCTGATTTCAGAGACTGCCCTGCACTGTACTTGAACTCCATTTAGCAAAACTTCCTGTCTCAAGAGGCAAATGAGTCCCACAAAAGTAAAAACACATACCTGTCTAGAAGCAACTCGAACACCCATTTAACCTTTATTTTTAAAATTTTGTTTGCAAATGATATTTAGTATCTGTTTGATATTTAGTACCTCTAAATGTTTGCAGCTCACCTAATTCTAACAGGGAAGATAGTCCCCTGTTATTTAAAACCACACTGGGGTCCTATAAAGTCAAAATGAACAGTAAGAATATATTTTAGATTAACAGTGTGCTTGTTTATGAATAATCATAGTAAGATTGAGTAAAGAATAGTAAAAATTCAGTAAAATATGGAAAACTGAAGTCGAGGAACAAATTAGTCAGTCATGCTTTAAATTATAATAAAAGTGGGAAATATGTTCATCTGGAATTGAAAGCCAATGAAAAAGCATGCAGTGCAAAGCCCTAAAATGTTCAAAGGAAGGAAAAAAAATCTAAAGGACTAGCTAGAATTTTTTTAAAGCAACCTCAGTGAATTTATTAAAACAAAATTCCAATATAGTTGTATTTTTACATGTATTCCATTAGCTCTACTATATTCTAACGCAAAGAAAAATTAGAACACATACACACACACACACACAAACACACACACACACACACACACACACACAAATCACAAATATGGCTGTGCATACAAGTGCTCAGGGGTGGTAGCCCAGAGGGGTAAATGAATGAGACATGTAAAAAATGAATACTGGCTGGCTGAATCTAGCCAGACATTATAATCCATCACTGATCCCTAAAGGGCACTAATAATATGTAAATGTGTGAATTAGAAAACATAGTGAAGGCTGTTGATAAACTTGATAGGATAATCAGCACATGCTGACAGACTAATGAAACTGATGAACTGATAGGGCGGCTTATCTCCTAGGCCATTTTTTTCCTTGTCAAATGGAGGCTAATCAAAATGTATTAGGAGTTAAAGCAAACACTCAGGGGATTTAACCCATTTGATTAGGAGGTGAATTCACTCTCAGAGAAAATTATAGTTTCCTGAACAAGCAAAACTATAAAACCTGACCAGCTGACAGAGCTTCACATAAAATGAAACAGAAGGCAGCTACCATAGTTACAGACAGAATCTGGTATTGGAAATTATATTAGGGTCTTCCCATAGAAAATTGTCAGGGGTATTTTCAGAATCTGAGCAAAAAGACTACCTCCTTCCATAATGGTTAGTAACACAAAGAGCCAGACAATGGCTCCAGGGACACACTTATCTTCTGCCTGTGAAGGCTCAGTCTCCCTGTAACCAAAGGAGAGGCAGATCCCAAGGTACCAGCTCAATTCTCAACCCAATTTATTTACATAGAATAATTGAATGAATTTTCTGAAAGCACAAACTGTTGAGAATACTAGCACTTCCCATTAGCAATAAAGAGACTACATGCCGTTTGTCACCAAGGAACTTGAAACCTAAAACCAGTTTCAGCAAAGATA
Source organism: Montemys delectorum (assembly GCA_019843815.1). NCBI lineage: Eukaryota > Metazoa > Chordata > Mammalia > Rodentia > Muridae > Montemys > Montemys delectorum. The sequence continues at coordinate 11,874 of JADRCD010230439.1, forward strand.
ACTTATTTGACAATTGATTAAAAACTGGGCTCTATAGTTACAAATAAAATCAAAGTAAAATCACTCTGCCTCTTTAGCTAAGGCTCGAGAAGACAATCCTTCCGGTATTGGCTCCATTATGAAAATATCATGCATTAATATGGAAAGGACTAACAAATTCACCTAATCTAGGCACATGCGATATTCCTGTGTACATTTCATTCATATGGACAGATGGTGAAATGCTTGAGAGGAAAAGGCACTTTTTTAATTCAATAAAAGCTTGAAGGCAAAATATATTTAATGAAGCTAAACTTTACCATGGTAGAATTATATCAGAGATGACAATGAAACAGCCAGTATCCTTTTTGATGTGAGCATTCAATCACTCTAATGTTCGATAGGCTAGCCGAAGGTGGGTCACCCAGAGACAGAATTTTACTAACCTCTTCTAAGTGAGATTTTCTTTTCTGTTTACTGAAAGCCTATATTGTGCCTCACCCCATCTCTGAACTAGATCTATACTTCTTGTCGTTTAAGAAAAGTCTATGTTTTTTGTTTTTGTTTTTCCAGATACTCATTTTGAAGTCATGGAGCATTTGAGACTGTGTAAATACACAGCCATGCATCAAGTATCAAATTTTTCAAAGCATATTATTTACAATGACTATAATAAGCCTGTTGGTTCTATAGCCTAATTTTACTTACTTCTTACATACAAGGGATGTCTAGAAAAATCAAAGGACTTAATCATATTTAATGAATGTAGGGTATGAGTTTGAAAATTCTGTTTTAAAAAAAAAAGAAATATTTGATTTGAGGACAAAAGTAATCCTTCTCCAATCCCTGGAAAGTGTTACACGAACTTATCACAAGGCTACTTAGACTACATGTAATTTTTCCCCCAAGAGTCTCATGCTGAACAGGTAATTTCTAGTTGTATCTACCATCAAACATCTCTGGCAACAATTTCTAGAGTAGTAATGGATTAATTACAGGTGATAAGAGCTTAATTAGAATTTCCAGGTCTTTATCTTCTGAATCCAGGAAAAATATCTTTGTCCAAGGCTTATATGAATTTTGACTGGCAGAGAATTAAGCAGATTACTCAACACAGGAGAATAATTATAGAAGCATATTTACCATGATCTCAGACTCACAGAGTCTCTACTAGTACTCTGAAAAAAGCTACAAGGACCCAAGGCCTCATTCATGAAAGCAATGCACTCAGAGATTCTCATCTTTTACATGCACCAAAGTTCATGAATCTCTGCCTCACTACAGGATAAGTACTGGGGATTATCTAATTCAGTGAATAATATGTTGAAAATTATTATAAGTTTAATAAATTAATTGAAATAAACACATTTGATACATGCCTAAATATAGCTGAAAAATTAAATTTAAGTATAAGATATTACCTTCTCATTCCCTAGAGTTTCAGTAGTCCTTGGTACCAAAATGGTATTGAGAATCCCTTGCAAAAACTATGGAATATGGCAAATATGATGGACACTCTTCATTAACCCACTTCTTTGCTCATGTCAGAATGAGAGCTCTGGCATAATCTGGATGACACACCATGGGAGCAGTACTCTGTGACTACTAATAAGAGAGTAGAAATCCACTGTACACAAACACAGGTTCTTGCTTCTCTGCAAAGCCCCCCAAAACAATAGATAGTACTTACCCATCATGTTGTACAGGCTCTGAGGGGCAAACTGCCTTGGCATCTTCTGAATTGCTTCCCTATATACACTCAGGGCTTCCTAATTTGAGGAACAAAAAGAAAGATAAATCATCATTAGAGACCAGGGATAGTCACCAAAAGTAACACAGTACCATTTCTCCGAAGCTGAAACTATCCATTTCTGTTTCTGAATGGTTCACTAGAGGAAAATAATTGAGCTGTCCTTTGATATCACACTGCCTTCATTTCACGAGTGAAAACAGCCCAGTGAGGAATGCCACAGGAAAATTTAGCTTAACAAGGAGCCGAATGTTGGCAAGGATTTTAATATAAATTTTCTACTTCATACAGATTACTCAACATGAAGAGCTAAAAAGTATTCATACTTGGAAGTGAGTCGTTAGTCATCTCAAGTCTATGGTTGCCTTAACTCCAGGTAGAAATAAAGTGCCAGCAAGCAAATAAATATTCCTACAGACAAGATTCCCTGAAACTGCTAAATGAAATTGTTCTAGAAGGTACATCTTCTTCCTCATATTGCAGTCTTAAGAGTATGTGGGTGGGGGCAGGGGGTCATGTGTCACAATAGAGCACAGTTTAGGAGATGAGGGAGAGCAAGATGCCAAGAAGGAATGGTGTGGTGATTTGAATGGGAATGACCCCCATAGATTCAGGAGTTTGAATGCTCAGTCTAGTGGGAGTGGCACTTCTTAGGAGGTGTAGCCTTGTTGGAGTGGGTGTGGCCTTGCTGAAAGAAGTGTATCACTGGAGGTAAGAGGGGCAGGCTTTGAAGTCTCCAAAGCTCAAGTGCTGCCTACTATGGGCAGCAGAGTCCTCTTCTGCTACTTGGGAATGAACATGGAAGACTCTCACCTCCTTCACCACCACCACGTCTGCAGCATGGCACCATGCTCTCCATCATGATTATAATGGACTAAACGCCTGAATCTGTATCCCAGCCCGAATTAAATATTTTCCTTTATAAGACTTGCCTTGGTCATGGCGTCTCTTCACAGCATGAAACCCTAACTAAGACACATGGTGTCATCAGTAAAGTTGGTGAGGGTGGGTCACCTAGTTGCCTAGACAGTATCTTTCTTACTACTTCCTCTACCATTAAAGATATGGTAATTTTTATTTAACTGTTTTTTTAATTAAGGAAAGTAGGTAGTATTTAAATAAAGTTACATGCTTAATATAATGAATACAAATAATACCTTTTTTT
>JADRCD010230439.1:15167-29114 GCA_019843815.1 Montemys delectorum
AGGTTGTAGAGACAGCTGGTGACAGAGCTCTTATGTGCATGAGGATCCTTTAGGTTCTCATCTGGAATCTCAGAACACTTGAGGAATGTCCGCCGGGCTTCCTCTGTCTTCCCTTGGTTCATGAGAATGATGCCGGTGTTTAAATAGGCAGCTGAGAAGGGAAAGCAGAAACAGAAGGATGAGCATGTGCACCAGAGATACCTTGGAGGTTTCCCAATGTTCCAAAGGACAGTTCTTATTTCTTTATTTTTTTAAATCATTAATTATATATGGAACAAGCACAGAATCAATATTGGTAACAATAGCCCCAAGTATTACTAAAAACATAATTGTCCTTTCATTCAACTGAACCCCCAAAGTTTTTTTTAGCTCAAAAGCTAGCTAAGTAAAACAATGAGCTATTAGAGTACTTGGCAAAAGAGAAAATGAAAATGAATAAATTGAAGAAAATAAAATGAAGAAATTCAGAGAGAGAGAGAGAGAGAGAGAGATTTGTCAATATTAGCAAGTATTGGAGAGTGTGTAAAAATAGTAGCAAATATTTAGAAATAAGAATACCACACACCCCACTTTCTCCAAAAGGCTTTAAGACAATTTCTACAATAAAAGCAAAGACTGCTAAGATTCCAATACTTCCGGACTACTTACAAGCCAGGGTAGGCCTGCTCCCGATGGCCAGTTTGTAATAATGGAGAGCTTCTGCAAACCTGCTGTTCTCTTGGAGCAGCAACCCTCTGCATGGGGAAAAGAGAAATCCCGAAAGGGGCTGCATTACTACACAGAAAACCACACAGTTCCCTGTTATATTCCAAAGGTACAAATGGTCAACAGCCCAATAAAAATGCTGACCTGGCTTCATAAAACTAAGTTCTAAATGGAAGGAAATGATCTCTCAGAAGGGACAAGAATCCTACACAGATATCAGTGGACCCCTGTTCCATGAGAAAGTATTAAGATGGATTTTCAAACAGACTTCTGCAACCCATAAATGTTCTACTCTCCAGACTTACTCCCCTCCCACTCGAATTGCTAGCCACCTGGATCTCCATTAGAAGCACACACACTTTCTCATCACTTCACCGAGGGAACTCTGTGGAAGGCAGGGATATATGCATAGAAACACAAGATGCCTCCCTCACTAGCTGTTCCTTGGAGAATATTTGCCCATGTCTCTCCAACAGGTAAAAGGTTAAAAGCAGTCTGATTCAATGGGAAAGACCGAGTCAGATGCAGGAAAGAAATAGAGAGGTAAAACGGAAGGTCAGCTGTTTCCATACTGCTTAGAATTTAGGCAAATAAACTTGAATTTAGAATACTGTGCAAATTTTATTCTACCAGGCAGAAACACATCTTCTTCTCCAGACTCTCAGACTCTTGGGACTTCTCTATGAGGTGCCTTAAATAGTACCCACATGTATTAACCACACCATTCAAAACTCTGCCCTTACAACTGAATAACTGAATATCAATTACAAGCATTTCTATGAAAATAAGATGTCAGGAAATGGAGCTAATTAGAAAGCTCTCCCAAAGGCTTTGGTCTAAGGCCCCTCTGCTGGTAAACAGTAAGTATCTTACAGACAGAAGGTACATCTATTGGGCCGGTGAGTGTGGTTACAATGCCAACTGCAGGCTCAGCTTGGCAGCTTCCTTGGCTATTAAACAAAAAGTAAAATGGAGGTCTGAGAAAAGGCTGCTGTCAAAAACATGATTTCGCTGAGTATTTATGGTTCAGAATGGCGGAGTATCTGCCAAAGGCTCATAAGGAGGAATCTGGGAACCTCAAAGGAGCTCTGCTGGCAGGTGCTGAGACCTTTCAAGGATGAGGCATGGTGGGAGGTGGTTAATTTTTTTTCCATTGCATTGCAATTTGCTAATGTCAATCTCCTAGATTAAGTTTTAAAGAGATTAGTTATTTAAAAATCAAACAAACAACAACAACAATCACAAAAGCAAGTCTGCCATCCCCACAGATGGCTTCGTGTATCACCATGTGGCTGGCACACTCAATGTAAACTGCCCTCTTTATCTTTTTTATCTTTTTCCCTGGATTCCATCTTCCCTTAGCTTTGGCATCTCATTTCTCTCAGCCTTCTTCCATTTGTGGAACCATCCTGTGCAGACTGCAAACCCTCACTACTTCTTCATTCATATACTGATTTATGGTAAGTTGGTGTCCAACAATAGTTTGTTTCTTCATAAAGTCTGCCTATCATGATGCATCAGTGTGGCTTGCACTGGAGCGGATTGCCTTCAACACTGAAGTAATGATTACTCTCCTGACACCTAGATGTTTCTATCAGATAACCAAGCTAAGTCAATCTAGGAGCTCAGTGGAATTTCCAAAACCAAGCCATCTAAAATGTGGAGAATATCTTCTGCTCAGAAATAAATAAGAAATCCCAAAAATGAATAAAATTAAAAGAAGAACGCTTCCTCTCCTTAGATTTATATTATCATCAGACCAGCTCCTAAAATCAGAAACCTGAGTATCATTCCTCCTCCCTCCTTGTCTTTCAGTTTCAAGGTTTGTAAAGTCTCCAGAGCCCTTGACACTTACAAGCCATGGCTCTTCCCTTGTTGTCTTTATAATTTTGTCAGGAGCCTTTTTATCTTTTCTACCACATGAGTCACTGCAAAGCCCACTAATTAGTCTCTACATAATTACATTTCTAAAGGGCAAGTATGCTATTAGGATAAATGAAGTGAACATGTTTGGGACATGCATGCATCTGACTCTGTACCTAAAGCCTCTATGCCTCCAGACTGATGGACTTGGCCACATGGGATTGCCTATGCTGATACCTTATATACTGTCACTTTCCAATCCATAAAATACATACAGAACAGAGAAGAGCATGCAGTGTGACAACAAAACCTTCACAATCATGTCCCAATTCATACAGGCCATAAGGAATGAGGTCAAGTCACATGGATACCATGACTGAATTCCAAGGGGGTAATGATCTCCTTGAGCATCATTTCACCCTGTTATGTATGTTTCAAAAAGTAATCAAGATTCAGATGTACAACTGCAAAGGGCAGTTAGCATTCCAAGTAACATTGTTACTTGATAGTCTCTCAAGTAAGGGCTGGTGAACAAACAAATATAAACAGATTAAAAACACTGTCATCAGCCTGATGTTACCATAGGAAGAAAAGAGATTCTAAGGATTAATTAACTGAGGGATTTAGTTAATGAAAGCAAAACTAGAGTTAGGCATAGTTTCTCTGAAAACAAATCCCATGTTCAAAGCAGGATAGAGTGGGACACACATTTAATCTGGTACTTTGGAGGGTGAAGTAGGAGGCTTAAGAGATTAGGGCTATCCTGGGCTATATATTGAATGTTAGGAGAGTCTGTGCTACAGGAAACAACATAAAACTCAAAATCTGCAAGCTGCCAAGGGAGACATGGATTCAACAGTCCTTCAAAGCTATAAGCCTATGAACCACAATGGACTGCACCATGAGATAGGCTGAGAATATGATAGTGTCATTTATGCCTTGTGGACACCACCAGTCAGTCATTTATTTGAACTTAATGCCTTCTTAATAAGAAGAAAGACATGGCTACTATTATAGAACTAGCTAGTTTCCTGTGGGTAGTAAGGACATGGAGCTCAGAGGACACCATCACTGTGCTAAACCTCATCCTAAATGTATTCCAAATCTTATCCTCATACCCACAGAGAAGTGTAGCTCTCATGCCTTGTCAAAGGACTTTCTTCTTGTGGCAGACAGAGACCATTTTCTAAATCTAAAACTGGTCACAACGCAGAAGACATCTGATCATGGGGTTCCCCTACGCCCAAATGGAATATCCACAAAACATGGAGGAATACAGAGGAGCAGGAAGTACTAGAGACGGAGTGGGGAATGTCTGTTATAAGGCAGTGTCTTCTAGATACGACAGGAAAGCCGTACCCATGAAATTTCAACCATGTCAACCCCTAAGGAAGATCGGTTCAGTGCCAGCACCACTTAACACATCAGTGTGGAGAGGGGAAACTTCACAAGAGCCAAGCTCACAAAACCTCACAAATCTATAGACAATTAGCTGCTGCTGAGAGAGGGAAATGTCATTTTCCCTGTCACTCCACATGCTCACACTAATGCACTCATTAGATTATGCTGATACACACATGAAAGTGTGCTTGTGTGTCTAACAATGATTATCAGAGAAGATCTCTGGAATTTAAGAACAAGTGGGAGTAGAGACCTGAGAGTTGGAAGAGAAAGATATAGGGTGAAATGGGATTTAAAAAAAAAAAGAATAAAAAAAAAACCCACAACCTTGCGTGGTCTTGATAGAAGAAGAAAAATGACAAAAATATTCTAGATACATATAAAATATCTACCACTTTGCTCTAAAACTCAAATTTTGTGGAACTCTAGCTTGTCTTGATATGCTGAGAAGGAATCTGTCATCTTGAAATTCCGTATTGATTTTAGACCCATCCTAAAAAAAAATAACAGGGCACATTTACAAAACCTACAATTTGCTTTGCTAAAAATATATAGTAGATAGACTGAAATCCCTCCCTGTGCATTGGTTGCAATGATCCTAGTAGCTACACTCACTCATCATTTATAGCATGTCAAGCAGTTTATATATTAAGCAACAACAATCTTCCAAGGCAGGTTAGTCCATCTGTGCCTGTTTTATCCATGAGGAATCTTAGGCAAGAAGATCCATCATCTATTCTTCTATGTCTCTATATCCTTATATCTCTATGTCTACATAGTATCTATGAATCTATGTATCAATCTCTCTATATCTTTCTATGTGTCTATCTATGTATCAATCTATCTTTCTATCTATGTATCTATCATCTATCTATCTATCTATCTATCTATCTATCTATCTATCTATCCATCCATCTATCCATTTATCTATCTGAGATAGGATCTCACTATGAATATAAGGTTGGCCTAGAACTCACTATGTAGCCCATTCTTTCCTTGAACTCACAAAGATTTACCTGCCTCTGCTGTGAGTACTGGTAGTATAGGTATTCACTACCACACTGAGCTAGATAAGATGATATTAAGTAATATACAAAGAACTGTACAAATATTGACAAGTATATCAAAATGTAAGCCCAGCAGTCTGAAAATAATTGAAGATTTGGACTGTACTTAATTATTCACTCCAAAACCTTTTCCATGGCTGTGCAAATTGATGGCATAGCATATTCATATATTGGCCATGTGAATAGGCTCGTCTAGCTTATATATATATATATATATATATGGTATTCTTATTATATATGTGTGTGAGTATATATACATGTATACACATACATGTATATATATATGTATAAAATAAGAATACTTTTTAATAGACTACCCTGCCAGAATATAGCTATAATTTTTAAATTATAGTTTTATAAATACTGTGCAAAATTGTCTTATAAGCAACTGAACTGACTCTTGGTATGTACTAACATGAGACTAAAATACTGTATATGAGTGACAGACAGACAGACAGTCAGACAGACACACACACACACACACACTCACACATACAGCAATAGTAGAATAGTAGAATAGTAGAATGTTCTCTCAAGTTTCTTCAGCTTTTTTTTTTTCTTTTTGGCTACTGACAATTCTAAGAAGTACCAATGTGTCCATAGAATTTTTTTCATGATAAATTTTTATCTTTTCATCTAAGTACCTTTCTTCTAAAATACTATTTAAAAATAATCCCTGTAGTGATACAACTTGATTAATGAAAAACAGTCAAAAGAGTTAGCACAGTAGACTGAGAAGAATTAAATGCAGAATTAAATATATATGAAACAGAAATCCCTAGTTGGCCCTAAACACTGACAGAGACAGAAGGAAACATTTATTTACCACAGTGGTTTAAACCAAGGGTGACATTTCTACCCCACAGAGTACTTGGCAGAGACTAAAATGAATAGTTGTCACAACATGAGTGTTGGCCTTGGTAAGGGGTGGGGGTGCAGCAACTGGTATAAACTGGGTAGGGGGAGGGGTGATGGCCACTGGCATTGGCTGGATAGAGGGCAGGGATGCTAGCTACTTGCATCAACTGGATAGAGGGCAGAGATACTGGCCACTGACATCAACTGGGTAGAGGGCAAGCAGGCTTGTTGAACTTTGGCCTTTTGCTGTGTATTGTAATGCTAAATACTGGCCCCCAGGGTCTGTTTGCTTCCAAGTACAAGGAAATCCTCAATGCTACCAAGTGATACTATGTAATCTCACTCCTTAATTTAAAACTATTGGTTGAATAAAGATGCTTACAGTGTAGACAGGCAGAAGAGAGGTAGGTGAGGTTTTAGTTCCAGGGTGTTGAGTTGAGGGACCACAAAGAAAAGAGAAAGAGGAGTGAGGAAAAGCTGCCTTGTGGTAAGAGATCCTGAGAACTGGCCATGAGGGCTGGCCAGCTGGAGTAGGAGTGGTGTAGGCATAACATGGCAAGTCATATCTTGGGATTATTAACAGGGAAGAAGACAAAATAAAATAAAGGGTCAATACCTGTCCAGCTCTTGTCCTGTTAAGGCTTATTATAAATATAAAGGTTTTGTGTCTTTTATCTGGGAACTAAATGATCACAGGCAGGGTAGAAACCCCCAATTGGCTTTAAATATTTACCACAACAGATGCTGGTAAACATCTTCCCAGGAAAAGGAGAGGCTGCCTCCCCAGGAAAGAGAAGAGAAATCACCATCAGCTTTGCAGAGTATGTAACTGCAATACATATTTTTTAAAATAAAGTGTCTTTGAATGCCTGCCCATCGTACACACTGCTATAAAGAACACATAACATAATAAAGGAAATTTTTTGTCAATAAAAATATAACCTATGATTAACTTTGCTGAATTTAGAAGAACTATTCTAAAACTTGAAAAAGCATGTTCGTCCCACCTCTGTCAGTACATCGGAACAAACTGTAAGCGTTTGTACACAATAAGGCTGACTTCCAGGCACACATGCCAGGTTACCCATTCTATATTATTCTTATGCATATCAGATCACAATATAGTCCATAAATACATGTAGTGTAGTTGTACCTTGGTGTTAGTGTAGGATTAGTTCAGGATTCTTCTTGGGCATCCATGGAAACCCAAGTCATTTATCATGATGGTGATATATTTGAATTTAACTTACTTATATTCTCCCATTTATATATAGTATGTAATGCCTAATATGGTGTAAATTGTTGCTATACTGAATATCCTAGGAATAATAAGAGCCAGGCACGGTGGTGGCATGAATTTGTAATCTCAACACTCAAGAGACAGAGAAGAAGAATCAGGAAGTTTAAAGCCAGCCTTATCTATGAAAAGAGTCAAGGCTAGACTGATCTATGTAATAGCCAGTGTAAAAAGTTGAAGAGTTCACTACGGTTGCGATGTATTGTCTGAATGATTTCATGTAATATATAGAAGGAATACTGAGAAATACACAGTGTTGCCAACTTTTCTGTTAAAAAATGAACTTTAAAGTTTTTAGGACATCATTGTTTAAAAGCATAGTAGTCTAGAAACTTGATTAAGGAAATTCAATAAAAATTATGGTAACAATTCTAAAATAAAACAAGCAAATAAAAATTCTAGGTCTTGGTAGAGAGAGGTACCTCAGAGAAAGCGCTCAGGGCAAGTTTATGGACTTGATTTGATTCCTGGGACTCACATGGTTGAAGGCGAACACTGACTCCCTCAAGTTTCCATCAGACCTCTACAGATGTGCTATGCCAAGGGAATCCCCCTCCACAAATAAATTATAAAATCCTGTTTAAAAGAATTTCAAATCTTCAAATGTGACCTTTTGTCTTGAGTTCTAAAAGGGGTCTTTAAAAACACTTGAAATATGAGCTATCCCAAAGTGGTAGTAAATAAAGTTCATGAGCAGCTGAAAAGTCAAGTATTCTGTAGTATGCAGCCTAGTGTCTGTACTGATGTCTACACTAACCGCAAGGAGAGCAGGTGGCCTCTAACAGACAGTTTTGCACATTCTAACTGGAGAAATAGTGCACACAATTGATTTTTTTTAATTAAGGAAAAATCCATAACACTTCTATATTATATTAATATGTTAAATAATGTTTTGTTATAAATAAATATGTTAAATATGTTAGATAATTTTTCAATTCATTGTTTCATTAGGAACCAGACATACAAGCAATCACAACAGCATGTAAATTGTGGCATGAGAAAGTCCAGCAATGAAGGAACGCTTTCCCAAAAAGGGCGGGTCTGATGAAATTCCTAGAGAAGATGAGAGACAAAGGAGAGAGCCTGGAATGCTGAGAACATAATCCAGACAGAACACCAGCAGCTTTGAAATGCCAGAGTCAAAAAAGGTGGCATTTAAAAGTCTAACAATAGCAATAATAACAGGATTAGTGAAAATAAATAAGTGACATAATCTATGTAGGAGGAAGCATCTGAGACCATGAAAAGCCAAGACAACTGACAATTAAGATAGTACAACTAAGAACAGTTGATTGTGAATAGCCATATCCCCCGCCCCAGGCAATCAGACAGAGGACAGTGTTTACTCCCAATGGCTCATGAGTCATTTAGAAACACTAAGCTCAGTTGTGAAGGAAAATAACTTCTCTATCTGCAGCTGAAATCATCTTGTGAGCTTTATTTTACTTGATCATCCTTTAACATACAGAGGAACTTTAAAAGTAAGCAATTACTCCCCTCCAAGATACAAAATAAATTTTAGAACTTCTATTTTTCTTTTTACCTGAAGCGATTTACATGTGTGAAATCTCCTAAAGTAGTTAATTAACATGAGTCAGAATCATGTTCGAACGTTGCATTAACTCAAACATCTTAATCAAATTTGCTAGTTGAGCTGCCTCCAATAGTAAGATTTTACATCATTTAGCTGTGACATGAGACTAGAGGTGAATTTCTCCTTTCTTTTTGTTCAAAACTTATGCTTACTTTTAAGCAATGAGTATAGTAGGACATTTAAAATGAATTCTTAATCTTTATTATTAAATGAAGTTATAATTAATAGCTTGCCATGTAATCCTTATTGTTTGAAGAGATGTGGCCTAGGGAGTGGCACTATTAGGAGGTGTGTCCTTCTTGAAGTAGGTGTGGCCTTGTTGGAGGAAGTGCATCACTATGGGAATGGGCTTTGAGACCTTCCTCCTAGCTATCTGAGGGATTCAGTCTTCTCCTGTTTGCCTTTGGAATATGATGTAGAACTCTTGGCTTCTCCAGCACCATGTTTGTCTGGACACTGCCATGCTTCCCTCCATGATGATAATAAACTAAACCTCAGAACCCGTAAGCCAGCTCCAATTAAATGCTGTCCTGTATAAGAGTTTTCTGGATCATGGTGTCTCTTCACAGCAATGAAAACCCTAAGACAGAAGTAAAATGTGACCATCCCCATATTCTTCTAGATTAAAACTAGAAAGCAGGCAAAATGATCAAGTAACCACATGGCTATAAATGGAATCAATTTCAAAGGCCTTCTAAGTAAATGTTGTAATACAGTACTGAAGTCTTGGAAATTATGTGTTTCCTAACTTTGTAAGTTTTATGAACTGAGGTATGCACTTTCTGTGCTCTATAGCCACTGTGCTATACAGCGAATAAGCGAAGGGAGGTAGAATCAAATCAATGTGCAGCAGGGTTGGGCTGCAGGACTGTATCCCAAAGTCTTCCAGGAACCCATGCAAGTGTGCTATGGGCAATGTAAGGAGGATCAGTAAGCCCACATTATCCTGCTGGCTATAAGCTAGAAGTCCTGTGCTGAGGATGGTGGGGTATATCAGAAAGGAGCTCAAGACAGCTGGCCTAGGCAGCTGCAACTGTGCTTCCCTGTACTTCTAGCTATGTGACCAAGAAACTTATTTCTAGTTCCAGCTTCTTAACACTCACCAATCAACTTTTTTTCCAAGTGGCAAGATGCTTAAGGCATTATTTTTTTAAGTTTTTATAAATTATATGAAACCATGCATTTTAACAAATGCAGGTGGTACAGAGAATTTTAAATAAAATACTTCATTACATTTGAATGCATATAAAGTGGGAGTTGTCTAGTTCTGAGTGATAGACATATTAAGCAATAACCTACTATAATAAACCAAACCAAAATATTTTGTTAAAATTATATAATTTAAGAATAAAATAGGTGTGAGAAATTGAAACACATAAAGCTTTTAGGCAGGAATGGTCAGAATGGTTTGCTCAAAGAAAAATTCTATTTGCAGTATTTTTATTGTTAGTGTCCTCTCAAATTCTAGAAAAAGGGACACGCATGGGAATTATCGGATGAAAGAAACAGGCTGGATTTTCTACTTACAAACGGATTCAATGAGCATCAAGTGATTAACTGAGTGCTGAGGTCACCACTAGAGACAAAGCTGCCCCTGTGGCACCAGGTCATCCTTAGATAACAGACATTCTATCTGATGTCTAAGCACAAGGATTCCCTGGACTCATCCTTTGCCCTTAAATCCAATGCTCTATTTTCTTTCCTTTGTTTTGATGAAATGACTCTGAAGAGTGGCACAAATGACATTTTTACAAAGATGTCTTTGTGTAGGGAAGTGCTCAAAGAGGAAGCATATGCAAAAGAATACGGCATGAAACAGGTACCTTTTACTTGTTAGGAAATATTTATCATGGATGGGATGACAAACACGATTGGACAGTTAAACTATGGTTACTGTCTATAGTGACTGTAGAGCATCACAGGAACTGTGAGCAAGACTAGAAGAGGAGTTTTGCTTGAAAATGTTAAATTCCTCTAGGACTGAAAAGGAGCCAATTGCTCTTCTATATGACTTTCATTGCCTGACAAAGAACGCAAAGGCCCGTGGATGAAAACCAACCAACCGAATACGGTGAGAACAAACAGACGAAGGTTTACACAGTTGTCCAAAGGATGAGCCTGTATCAAAGCGTCTCGTCTCCAAAGTGTCACATAACTACTACCAAGTAGGTTCCAGAAAATACACTTAGATTCCTCTTTGCTCTCTTCCTGTTCATACAGACATGTTTATTTGTTCCAAATTGAATTTCATTTAGATGTTGACAGCACAGTAAAATATAGCTATGACATCTATGTCATCAGGAAGATGTTTTCTTATAACCTGTCAAATATAAAGCAGGAGACATTTAATCAAAGTAACTGTTTAAACATAACAGGCAAACCTTTATCAATTAATATTAGAGGAAGTGAAAATAAGCAGAAACATATTTTCACTTTAGTCTTTGCCTTAAAACACTCTGCAGAGTCTCATTTAAATAGTATTTCTTACAAAGGTATTTCTGAAATAGAGTTTGGATGATGAAATCTAATATCTTTATACTCTATCATAGTAGATTCTTCTCAGGTGGGTTTGTCACAAGAGGATTCATGATTACTAGTTTAATGAATTCTCACAGTAAACACTTAAAGTTATTATTCCTCACTTTGGAAGATGAGGTCAAGATTAGAGTAGTTGAAGAACTAATTCATAGAGCTATAATTAGTGTTGGATCTAGGATTAATAGAAATGGATTGTATGCTAACATATATATATATATATGAAGAGTAGCCAAATGGTTATGATAATAAAATAACAGTACTCAATAGAAATCTAGAAAGAGAACTGATGCAGGTGGATATATGGCAGGCAGTAAGTTTTCAGTATTATTTCTTTCCATCTTTATAATTAGGAGCACAAAAACATTTTATAACTTTTTCTATAGACAGACAGACAGACGGCAGATAGATATGTAGGGGAAGGAAATTAACATGTGTTTCCAAACTGAGCTGATAAGACTCAAGATGAGATTGAAAAAAAGTTATCTAGTTTTAAACTCAACTGTTTCTTCTCTATCCTACATTGTTTTAGTGTTAAGAAATCTCTCTTCTCAGTCTTCTTTTGGTTTTATATATGTTGTGCTTCTTAGTTATTGGTGTCAATTCTCTGTCTCTCTTCTTTCTCTCTCTTTCTCTCTCTCTCTCTGTTTTCTTTTCCTCTTCCTTCCTTCCTTCCTTCCTTCCTTCCTTCCTTCCTTCCTTCCTTTCCTTCCTCTCTCTCTCTCTCTCTCTCTCTCTTTCTTTCTTTCTTTCTTTCTTTCTTTCTTTCTTTCTTTCTTTCTTTCTTCCTTTCTATCTTTCTTTCTCCTTACTTTCTATATGTTCTTAATGCAAGAATATTTTGGACTTGCTCCATGTTCACGTAAATTGCATCCTCCAATGAAAACCATTAATTGGTCTAAAACTAAATCCAAACCAATACATTCACAAAAGTTTTTGGGGCTGGAGTGGGGAGGATGGGTCATTCTTGCACACTAGATCAATTTCTTTCCAGAGAAAAACTTGCCAGTAAATAGTGGCATGGTTTCACAAAGAGACAGCCAGGGAGTAACTGGAAACAGCATAAAATTAACATCTAACAAACTTTTCAACTTTTATTACTGTACGCTTATATCAAGTTTCTAAGCATATTTTATTTAATCCTTCCAAAATAACACTAACATAATCTAATTTTACAGATGAAGAAGACAGATTAAGCAATTTTCCCACGGCCGATCATTGGAACCATTACTGGAAGTGGTGAGTCTAAATCTGCATCCTGCCAAGCCCCCCCCCCCCAATCTGAGGACTTCACTAAGCTGCCTTCAAGGCACACGGGTGAAGGAGGATTCAATTTTTATGAAAGGAAACTTTTCCTTCTTTTATTTCCCTCTTTCCCATGAAAACAAACAGAATTCTTGTAAGCCTATATATACTTTTTTCTTAGATCACACTCAAGTTTCCTACAAATATTCTTCCTACCCTTTAAAATAATTATATGACTGAAAACAAAATTAAGAACTGGGAAGCATCTAGTGTAATCTAAAAGCACTACACACTGATGATTTAATTTAAGTCTACATAGAGATTTGTTTGTATTTCTTTGCTATTTATGGATGCTATCCAACATGTATGTCTACCTCTTATGACAAGAGGCACAGTTGACAGCTGTGTGTGTCCCATGGCCACACAGGAATCCAAGAGGCATAGGAAGAAGACTGATCTCTTCAGACCCCCAGCATAGTCAGATTATTGCTTTATTTACTCACTCATTCAAACTGTATTCTGAATCTGTCATTGTTAGCATGTGATTTTTCAACACGAAGTCTAGATTATTTGAAAAGCCATCACAAAGCATGGTGGTTGACACTCTGATGAAGGAAGGATGAAAAAGACATTCACAGAAAATGGAAAGGAAAGGATTCTGATTCTGATTCACACTTGTTTACTCAGGCATCCAGAAGAAAAAAAAATCTAACATTTGGGACTTTCTTAAGAATTGACATATACAAATAAATACTCCAGAGAACAGGAAAGTTTTCATCACAGAGATATGGTTATAATCTGGTCAGAGGAATCTCTATTAGTACACAGTGATTCTAGATCATATATTCACTTTAACCAGGAATGTTCAAGAAACCAGGTATTGTTTTACCTCCTTAAGAACAATGCTAAACTACACACACATGCGTGAATGCACACACACACACACACACACACACACACACACACACACATACACACATACATACATACATGCATACATACATATGTATGGACATACATATATTTTATATATAACAATAAATTACCAAAGGGCCAAAAGAATCATGTACCACAGAGAATAGGAGGAATAGGTGTTAGCTCATATAGGCATTGAGCAGTTCCAAATATAAGCATTGGCCAGATGTCCTCCAAAACCAAATATCCAAGTCCATCTTTTACTGCATGGATAGATTTTTCAACCTAAACACAATTTACTCACAGAATTCTCCTGAAGTACTCGACAGTGAACAGAGGGAAAACAGCACTTCACACAGTATTTCTTCTTTTGTGTCCTTCCATGTATGTGTGGACAAGTGTATGTTCACATGTATGTACAAGTGCATACTTGTATATTAGCACAGAACAGCCTTGGGTTGTTTAAT
>JADRCD010230442.1:0-12264 GCA_019843815.1 Montemys delectorum
ATGTCAGTGTTTGCTCCAGAGCTGGAGTGACAGATGCATGCTGCCCCACCTGACATTTTGTGTGAGTTCTGGGGACCTGGGCTCAGGCTCTCATGCTTGCACAGCTACCGTGTAACTAACTGAGCCATCTCTCCAGGCCCTGCGTTAGCATTTTTAGAGACTGTACTATGCAGAGAGGTCGAGGCACTTGCCTTAGGTAAAAACTTGTATGCAGAGAGGCCTGTGGATCCCACTGGCTTTCCCCAAGTGAATATTTCCTTTCAGAGTAATGTGGCAGAATTCGGGCTTTAGTCTAAAGGAGACATGACCCCCTTCCTTACGTAGGATTAAAGCTCTCTCATTGGTCCCCCCAGCACCTTGGTTGACATGAAACAGGGCTCGGTGGTCATTTTATGCTGTAAGTTCAACCACACGAAATTGAAGGAAATTTATCAATATGGAAGTGAATAAATTTTTTCACTAAGCTCTAAAAGTCCCATATGATCCAACAATTCCAAGACAGAATTAAGCTGTGAAATATACAAACACGACAAAATAAAGCCCGTCATCTGAGCACTCTGGAGCTGGGAAGATGTGGGCAAGCACATCCAACACACAAGCAAAGACAAAAGAGTTCACATAGTACATTGTGACGTTCAGAAAAGCAGGCAGGACCGAGGAAGGTGCTGAAGGAAGGCTCAGCACCTGAGGTTGTCTTGAGACATTGCTAGGACTTGGGCAGAAGAAAAGTAGGGAAGTATGCAGTTGGTGCACAGGGCATAAACCAAGCCAGACCCACCTTCTCTAACCCTCACGCAAGGCTGGAAGGCAGACACCAAAGGTTCTTCTTCTTCCTGGCTTCCTGCTATTGTGTTCATCTTTCAAGTATTTGCCTCTGGTCTACTAACCTCACCTCCCAGGGCCTCTGCTGACACATCCTGGAAGACATTGTCGTTAGCATGGCTGCAGGGAGCACCTGGGGCCACATCCATCCCAGTTAGCCGACAGCCAGGGCAATGGGGTTGACTGGGAGGGGAATTTTAATGTCTTCCTTACGACTCATCTATCTCCTAATTGAGGATGCCAGGTCGAATGTCACAAATGACTTCACAATAAAATCTACCTTTAAGACACGGTTCTTGATTTTATAGTATTATCTATGTCAAAAGAATATATTAAAATTTTTACCAACTTCATGATTATGAGTAATGGCAAAGATACCCCCAGATACCATTTACACCTGCTGATCAGGACAATTTCTCAAAACCAGAGCACCCCAGGGTAGCTGATCCTACTCACTGACTGCACATTAGCACATATATAATTCTGCATACAGAATGTGCATTCTATCGAAGGCCAGTACATGGCAATGATGGATCATATGTCCTCTCCTCTCACATCACCGCCATGTGATGGATGTCACTTGTAAAGCCCAGGAGAGGGACCAGCCGCCATGGCGTAAACACACCATGACTTATGGAAAGTGGCAGAAGAGAAGGTCGTATACGTCAAATTGCCATTAACTTGGAGCCTAATTTGGTTTCTATGGTGACATCAGGCCTCTACAATTGGCATGGGGCATATTTAAATTAAAGAGCTATCCAGAATCATAGTAAGGAAAAGAATGTCAGACAATAGGGGAGGTAAAAAACAAAAAACAAAAAATAATGTTCCAGGTAGGTCTATACATTCCAGACATTTTTTAAATCTGCACTATGTTTGTGTTAATTTATAGAATATATTACTTCTTCACAGATACTTTCACACAAAGTCCATTTTGCTGGAATTGATTAATGTTTCTTATGGAACAACACCAACAAAGTCCGTTTCACAACAAATTTGTCATAAATTCAAATTGTTCATTAAAGTCACGTCTGCTTTTTTAGAAAGACATATGTTCTTAATGTTTCAAAATACAGCAAAAGGGCATGGATGGGGCACAAATTCAAATAGATGTATTTTACAGAAAATGTGATTTAAAAAGAATTGAGGTGTTCAAAGATTGTTCATAATAAGTTGATGGATTCCTGACAGCAGATAAAAATGATCAGTCTTACCGGCTTCAGGAGCATCCTGTCTCCTACACAAGTCTAACCAGCAGTGTTTGTGTAATCAGAACCGTGAAGGAGGGCATACATGCTATCTATCCCAGGGAAGGCTTTTGTTGCAGGGAAGGTTGCTCTATGGAACAATGACAGACCAACATTTGAAGTGAGTCGTCACATCTGAGGGGAGTGCTCATCGTCAAGCTGTCTGACCCAGCTTCCACAAATAGAACAACTCCAGCCAGCTTAGAAACATAAACTGAGCAGGATCACCCGAGGTGGTGTGGGAGCCTTGGCCCTCTGAATCCAACTGGCATGATCTCTGTGAAGGTGAGAAGGGGCAGCTCCTGCTGATGGCTGGTAAGGTTCCACCCGACAGGGTGTGGCAGAGTGGAAATGGAAGATGAAAGGGGCATCGGGAATCCAAGGCCAAGGTCCCCACCAACCTCTCAGGTAAATGAGCTAGGTTTTGTGAACAGAAGTGCCATGGCAGAACCAGAAACTCATGTGCATCTTGGCTTGTGGGTGTTGAATGCCCCTTTGTGTTTGTTTCCAACTCTCCTTTGATCCTCCATTGCTAGTATAAACATTATTATAAGAACCCTACTTCCCTGTGGCTGTCCAAGGAAAAGGAGCATTGGATGGGTGGGACGTGAGAAAGCAGGCCAGAAGGGCCAAGGCTGCATGCAGCACAGGGAGAATTGTAGAAAAAGGGGTGTGTGGGGGTGAAGTTGAGGTATGTCTCCATGCTTGAAAGCATTCATTTACAAGGAATGTGAATGTGCCAAAGGATAAGGAACACATTAATGGTTGTCTTCTGAGAAGCTCCACCCAGCAGCCGACTCAGACAGATACAGACACCCACAGCCAAAGAGTGGATGGAGCTAGGGGAATCTTATGGAATAGGGGGAAGGATTGTGGGCCTCACTGGAAGACCAACAAAGTCAACTAACCTGGACCCTGAGGGGCTCTCAGAGACTGAATCAGAAACCAAAGAGCAAACACAGGCTGGACCTAGGCCTCCCTGCACACACACAGCAAACGTGCAGCTGGGTCTTCATGTGGGTCCCAAACAACTGGAATGGGGGCTACCCCATAAAGCTGTTGCCTGTTCGTGGGAGAGGTTCTTCTAGCTGGGCTGACTTGTCTGGCCTTAGTAGGAGGGGATTAGCCTAGCCCTGCAGAAACTTGATGTATCAGGGTGGGGAGATACTCAGGGGGAGGCCCCACCGGCTCAGAGAAGAGGGGAGGGGCACGGGGAGGATTGTAGGGGGTGTCTCAGGAGGGGGCAGTGAGCAGGAGGTAAGTCAAGTAAGTAGAATAAATAAATAAATATTTTTTAAAAGGAAAAAAGAAACACATCTGAACACAAAGGAAGAAGGAAGCTGCCTCCACAGAGAAGAGGGCCGGGGACATCTAGGAAGCACAATCAAGGATAAAGTGGCATCCATAGGAGAGAATAATGGAAACAAAAACTACACCTCAGGCATGGCCAGTCTTGAGTCACCTCTTTCGATCTTTCCATCGGGTACAGCCATGTTTGGCATTTAGTCTATCCTCAAAACTGTACAGAACATCTCAGCTTAAATCAGTCCTAAGTTGACTATTATGGATTCCAGCTTACAGATAAGAACGTGAAGCCCAAAAGAAGCTCGCCCAACGTGTCAAAGCTACTGAGGAAGCAGGAGGGGAACGGCTTCAAAGTACAAGTGGTTGAAGAGCCAGCTGTGAGGAGCGTGTAGGGAAATCTAGAAAAGGGTGTGGCGCTTGAGTGTCGGCCAGGAACTGGGAGCGGAATCGAATAGGAAGAGACCAAGAGAATGAAAAGGGACTGAGGAGGAGAAACTGTCTTAAGGCAAGAAGTGAGAAGTGAATGGGAGTTGGTGGCGCCAACTAGGGGGCGAGATCCAGGATAAGACAGCAGGTGAACAAACGGGACAGGAGGAAACTGACAGGGTCTCTGTGGGGCAGGCAGGGTGCTGAGCTAGGCAGCCAAGAGGAGAATGTGGCTTAGGGCTGGCACAATAAACAAGCTGGGAAGACCGGTGTAGAAACTATTAAGGGCTTTCCGACAGGGCGGGGCAGTGAAGTCTGGGTTGAAAGGATTCTGAATGTGGCTGGAGAGGGCGTGGTCTGGCCCTGGAGAAGGTGCGGAACGCGAAGCTTTCGGGGTGTGTGTGTGGGGGGGGTAAATGGGTGGTCCTCGCAAGGGGATGAAGGTGACCAGCATCACCTGCTGCCCCTGTCTCACCTGTAGGAGCTGCTTACTGTACTCGTCACCTCCTCCCGGATTTGCCTGTTGAGAGCATCTGCCACCGCGCGCCCCTTGCCTCCTTCGTGCCCTGGGCCTTGGGCATGGGCAGCGGGTGTCTGCTCGTGCCCCTCGGAGCGACGCACCATCCAGGCCGGCCCCGCCTTCCTCCTCGTGTCGCGCTCATCTGCACCGGATGCCTTTCCAGCTGCAGGGCCGCCCTCCTGGGTCTGGGACTGGGCGGGTGGCAGCGGCGTCTCTTCATGCCCTTCGGTGCGAGTCACCATCCACGCCGGTCCCGCCTTCCTGCGTGTGTCGCGCTGGTCTGCCCCGGACGCCTTTCCAGCTGCAGGACCACCCTCCTGGGTCTGGGACTGGGCCGGGGGCAGAGGCTTCTCCTCGTGCCCTTCGGTGCGAGTCACCATCCATGCTGGCCCTGCCTTCCTGCGTGTGTCGCGCTGGTCTGCACCGGACGCCTTTCCCGCCGCCGGCACCCCGGCTCCTCCAGCACCCTCCGGGTCGCGGGCATCAGCAGAAAGTTGCATGGGCCCGCGCTCTTGGCTCGGAGGCCGACGCTTGGGCACCCCGAGAACAGGCGGGGAAGGCTGCGAAGTCGCAGGGATTTGCACCGGCTTGGGGATCCAGGGGTGGTCCCCGCGGCGGGGCAGCGGCCAGGCGCGGAAGTCCTTCTGGTACTGGGTCTCGCGCTCGAAGGGCGCGTCGGACGGCTGGTACTCGCTGCGCGGCCGGCAGCTGGGCTCGGGCCGCTGCACTTTCCAGGCGCGGTAGTCCTGTCGCATCACCGAGTCCGCGGGGCCTGAGCCGGAAGTGGAGCCCGAGGCCGCGCCCAAGCCCAGCCCGCTCCGGCCGGGGGCGGCTGCAGTCTCGCGGT
Source organism: Montemys delectorum (assembly GCA_019843815.1). Lineage (NCBI taxonomy): Eukaryota > Metazoa > Chordata > Mammalia > Rodentia > Muridae > Montemys > Montemys delectorum. Next base: position 5,168 of record JADRCD010230442.1, read on the forward strand.
CGCCGCTGGGCCCGGGCGCCGGCCCTGTTGCCCGGGCAACTGCATCCGACTCTCCCTGGGCTGGCTGCGTCTCTATGGCGACAGCACGCGAGGGGGGCGCTAACGCGGGCTGCAGCGGGGCTGGCGGCTGCGGAGGGGCGCCAGGATGGTCGGTGGCCTCCGAGTACTTGGTGAAAACCAGCGGCACCGCAATGTCCGCCTTGTCCAGTTGGTTCCAGAAGCGGGCGATGCAGCAGGCCCTTGTGATGCACGGCCACGCCATGTTAGCCGCAAAGCCTTTTTGTGATCCTAAATCAAAGCTCCAATCTCCCTTTAATCCCAACCCAGACCCGCCAATGCGGTTCCCACCGCTTCCTCCCCTTAGAAGCGCTTTGCCTCGTCCTCCTCCCTCAGAGAGCGCCTGGGGACGAGGTACCGCTGAGATAAAGTCCGAAAAGTCCCTCGATTACCGGCAGCAGACGTCTGCTGCAAAGGACCTGCTGTGGGCAGTGAAGAATAGGAGCAAGGCTCGGCGTCCCAGAGTCCAGGCCTAGGGCGTCTGGGCGCGCGCTCTCTGCGACTGCGGTGTCTAGCAGACCCCGGCCGAGCAAGGAGATGCTTGGCAAAGAGGCTGTGGGCTTAAGCCATGGCGCAGCGAGAGGGCTGGGCAGGATCCGCAAGCAGGCTTCTATCTCCTTTCCGTCTGGTTCAGCCGCCCGCCTAGCGAGGCTTGGCAGCGGTCACCTCCAACCCAGACAGAGCAGAGAGCAAAACGGCCTCCGCCGTATCTATACCCTCGGTGATGCCGCAGCCGCTGCCGCCGCCGTCGTCTTCTGCTGCAGAGAGGCGGCCCCACCCTTTTTTGCGGCTCAGCAAGGGAGGTGGGGTGATCAAGAAAAGATGCTGAGAGTATGCGCGCTGCAGAAAAAAAAAAAAAAAATCACCTGCTGTCGTCAGGGCGCGCTGCTGAGAGGTTGCCCTCTCCCTGTCCCCTCCTCCCTTCTCTCTGGCAGCTCCTCCCTCCTCTGTTCCCAGGCAACAGCAGAACTGGGTCCTTGATAGGTTCAAGTCCCAAGCTCCTGAGGACTTGCTGTCCTTGAATTGCTAGCTTCACGTCCTAGAACCGAGTCTCCTCTTTCGTAAAATAGCCCCAATCAATGAATATTAATTTTTAAGCATAAGACCGCCCCACATCCATGAAATATCTGTTCCAAACTAGATATTTTAGCTTCTTTTAAAAATCTCTTTTACTTTTAATTATGTGCTTTTGTGTGGGTACATGCACATGGGCGCTGGTGCCTGCTGAGGCCAGAGAGCCAGAGGTACCAGATTTCCCTGATGCTGTACGGGCAATTATGAGCTCCCATCCCCATGTGAATGCTGGGACCCGGACTTGGGTCCTCTGGAACACAAATACAAGTTTTTAATTGCTCAACTATCTCTTCAGACCCTGAATAGATACTTTAAAAGGGGGAACTGCTGTTAATTGGTCAGCTACCAGACTGTACTTCATGCTCAGTGTTGCTGGCTCTTGACCTAAGCCTATATGTGCAGGGTTTCCCAGAGTGTATGAGATTGGGAGAGGCCGGCCTAGCGGTACTTCTGTCTGTTCCATCTTTAAGCAACTGGGAAGTAGTGAGTCTAGTCTCCCAGAGAAAAATTGGTTCTTCCCCAGCCCAGATGCTACACTAGGGGAAAGGAAGAAAAAGGAAGATTCTGGAAAGGGGCCTAAAGGAGGAGTTAAGCCATTGGATGAGAGACAGTTCCCCAGGAAAAGGCAAGACCTTCCTTGAGAGGAGTCTCTGTTGTGTTCCTGCCACCTTTTCCACTTTGGAGGCGAACAGATTTTGGAATCTAATGGACCTGGTTTGGCTTTGATATTCTCTTTGTGGCTTGGGTTGTCTCTAGGCTGCAGTCCCCTCGGGAGGGATGGTAGAGCCAATAGATGCCTCAGGGTAGTTTCATGAGGAAGCACCCGGAGCCTGATGTCCACATTCAGAGATTCAGATCCTGGTTTCTGTACTTTTCGACTGTAAGGCATAGACCAATCTCTGAGCCTTAACTTTGTCTCTGAGCAAGGGTATCTATTCTGAACTTGCAAAGTTATTCTGAAAACTGAAATGACACAATTCACTAGAAATATTAGCTGCAGCTACTGGCATATGGAAGTGGCTTCTTCAGCAGGAGCTGTTAATATTCAGAAAGCCTATCCAAAAGGCCCACAGGCAGAGTCTCCCAGATAAGTCACTGGGAAGCCTGCTTCTTGGAGATCTCTTGCTACTTCACGGGCATGGGGAGGGGAAATTCATTTTCTAAAAAGTCCCTATTGTTTATGTACTTTTAATTAAATTAATTTATTTGGGGCATGTATATGTCTACTCTATCGTTCTCTGCCTTTTCCCCTTGAGACAAGGTTGCTCACTGAATCAGAAGCTAGGCTTGCTGGCCAGCAAGCCCCTGCAGTTCTCCTGCCTCTGCCCCTCACAGTGCTGAGGTCCCAGGTGCTCAGCTGACCTCACCCTGATTTATGCTTCACTGTGCAGAATTTGAACTCATGTGCTCATGCTTACATAGCAAGCATAGCAAGGGAACTGCGTTAGGAGTCCATAATTCTGTAAGGGAAGAGTGCATTATTGTAAGGTGGATATGCCTTCCTGGGGTGGACCCCTCCTTAGTCTCCTGACCTGTTTCAATGGATTAACCCTTAAGGAGGAGACAAGGTCATGTTGCCACCTGAGGTAGATTCCATCCTTTCTGATACGGGCAAAGTCAGATAGTAAGCAGTGTTTCAGATTAGCTCTGACTTAGGAATAAGCCCTAAGGATCCTTCATATCTTTCCATGGCTCGGTATCTCATTTCTCTTTTCTGTAATATTACCTTATATGGATGTTCCATAATTTATTTATCCATTCACTTACTGAATGGCATGCTGGTTGCTTCAATTTGGGGGGAGTTATAAATAAAGCTTCTAACTAGGTTTTTGTACTGACATAAACTTTGGAATCCTTTGGGTAATTATCAAGGAGCAGGATTGTGATCACATGGCCAAAGGATGGCTAGTTTTGTAACAAAGCAAACTGTCCTCCACAATTGTTGTACCAGTTTTGAGTTCTCAGTAGTAACTAATGAGAGCTCCTGTCTCTCCACCCCTTGCTGGTGTTTGGTGCTGTCTGTGTTTTGGTTACATTTTTTTGTTGTTTAATTTGCAAGTCTCTAGCAACATACTACATTGAGCATTTTTTTTTCTTATGCCATTTTGACCAGGTACAACTTTGTTGGTGAGGGATCTGTTCAAGGGATTGTCCTCCCACCTCTATATACATGCATGTGATGGCATGCCCAGCCACACACATACACACTTATGATAGATAGATGATAGATAGATAGATAGACAGACAGACAGGTAGTAGATAGATAGACAGACAGACAGATAGATAGAAAAATCTGATATTTAGTAGGGTTTATGTCAGGAGCAAGCCCTGGTTTAATAGCAGATACAATTCCACACACAACAGATTAATGTGGAAGATCATGAGTCATCTTAAAAGCATGATCATATTTGATATCCAACAATCAATTCTTAAAACATTCTGGAAGTTAGATCTTCCCCAATATATCAAAAGTGCCCACTCTGCTTCATGCTTTATTGTGAAATGCTGGGCTTTCCTTCTGCAGCAGGGGATTATGGGACACAGTCACAGGCTTCAGTGTTGAAGCTATGGAGTCCTTGGAGGACTCAGGACTTCTGCTGTGGTTGCCATGAGATTGGAAGTAGGGATGAAAGAAAGCAAGATAATGGCATCTTTGAATTCTGGGACCAGAATAAAATAATGTCAATATTTTAAGATCAAAAATATTTATTTGGAGTTCTAGAATTTCAAAGTTATGAAACAACAGGGTTCTAGAATCATAAAATAAATGAAAATTAGATCAAATATAAGAAGCTAAGAAGTATGTTTTGACTTACTGCCAGGTTATTAAAGATACAATGACTTGAAAAAAAAAAGAAGCTAAGAAGCTAGAAATCATGGACTTGTATATATATGTTCTCTCTTCTCTCTCCTTCTCTCTCTCATCTCCTCTCTCTCTTTTCTTCTCTCTTCTCTCTCTCTCTTTCTCCCTCTCCCTCTCTTCCTCACTCTCTCTCCTCTCTCTCTCTCTCTCTCCCTCTCCACTGGTTGTTGCTAGAGGCTATCATAGACTAGATGCATGTGTCCACCAAACATTTATGTTAAAACACTAACGAAAGGGGCTATCTTTAGTGGAAATACGGATGGAGTCATGAGGATGCCACCACATCCAGCTTCAGACATATGCCCTTATGAGAAGAAGAAGAGGCTGGAGTCACATGTTTCAGCAGCTGCATAGCAGGAAATGGGTCCTCACCGGACACCACTTGTATCAGAGCTTTGATGTTGTACTTGCCAGGCCCTGGAACTGTGAGTAATGAGCACATGTTGTTTCAGCTCGGGATCTATGTGTTCTGTCATAGAACCCAAACAGGCTAAGATACACAGTAAACATTTCTTCTTCTTGTTGAACTGAAAGAAAAATCTCCTTTACACAACATGAGGGCATTGTGAAGACATATTTTTAAAACAACTATAAAGTCCTCAGATTTCTAAGTGCTCTGTCATTCATTATCCAGTTCAAACATTACACTAAGCAAGAATCACCCATCACTCTGCAACTGGTTTGTTACCCAAGGGATTATCTTCTGTTAATTTTACCAACTGTTGGTGTCTCTTGCCCAGGACACTATGATAATGTTTGTCAAATGATGATTTCTCTGACTCCATTATTCTTTCTACACTTAGTAGCTGGCCTCTTTGTTTATACACTGTCAGATTCGTGAATATTTTTCTGGTGGTATTAACCTACATTTTCACTTTTTATTTTGAGGCTTATGTTGTCTAGATTTCCTAAGTGGGAATCCTTGGGGATAGATTTGAGATGTCCTTCAATAAAATGGCCCAGATACATTTTAAATTCTGTCCTAAACATACTCCTGGCCTGCCTTCCGCCAATGTTGCCAGAGGGTGGAAGGAGGCATAAGTGCATGCTTGTGTGCATTTCTTAAATATACATGACTCTATAGTAAATATGTATTCATCTTTTTCTTCTGAGTGATATCATCCCTTAAGAAGCTTTCTTAAGGCTAAGGAGATGGGTGAAGAGGTAAAGTGCTTGCTGGATCAAGATGGAGATTAGAATTCAGGCCCCCAGAACTCACATAAAAGTTGTCATAGCTGAGTGTGTCTGTTATCCCAGCACTGGGAGTGAGACAGGTGAACTAAAAATGTAAGAGTTACTTATTTCATTTCATGCGTATGAGTGTTTTGCCTGCATGTATGTACATGTATCATTGCTTCCCCTGGAACTGAAGTCACAAATGGTTGTGAGCCATCATATAGGTATGATGAACTGAGCCTGGGTTTTCTGCAAGAGCAGCAAGTGCTACTCTCCAATGAACCATCTCTTCAGCTATAACAAATGGCTCTTTGAGAAACTGTCCCTCTGCTGATGTTCTCATAAGTTTTATATAGTTACTTTTTTTTTTCTGCCCTGGAACTTACTACATAGACCAAGCTGGCCGCCAACTCGCAGAGATCCTCCTGTGCTCTGCCTCCTAAGTGCTGAGATTAAAGACATTTAAAAAGGAAAGGAAAGGAAGGGAAAGGAAAAGAAAGGAAAGGAAAGGATAGGAAAGGAAAGGAAAAAGAAGGTGTGTGTGTGTGTGTGTGTGTGTGTGTGTGTGTGTGTGTGTGTGTACATGGATGCGGGAGCATAGAGAGCCCAGCAGAGGGCATTAGTCTCCTGGAGCTAGCTTTACGGGTCCTTGTGAGCTGCCTGACATGGGGGCTGGAAATTGTTGGAGCCCACTGCAAAGGCAGTATGTGCTGTTAGCTCTGAGCCATCTCTTTAGCCTCTCTCTTAAGTGACTCATTTCAGAATTTTCTGTTTTGCCTGTAATGTGAAGACATATAGCAGAACCCCACCCTTGCCTAGAGGACCTGGCCCTGCTCCTGGGTTATTTCAGTTCATGCTGTGCTCTTTCCTTTCCAGACTTCCCTAAGAGCCAAAGGTAGACATGTGACATGAGGTTTTCCAATGAGGAATAAGTAGCAGACTCTGAGGGGTTTCTGAGAAAATATGGGTTTTCTGATTCAGGTATTTTTCCTCCCTCCCTCCCTCCCTGCCTCTCTCCCTCCTCTCCTCTGCCTCCTTCATTTGTGCAAACTGGACATGAACTAGAGACAGATCCCTGTTTGTCTGCATGAGGCAACAAGCTTGAGAGCAGAAGTTGCAACTAAAGATTATGGAGGTGCAAACAGAAGGAGCCTGCGCCTGCTGATGGTTGCACTGGCCTTCTGGGATTCTGCTTGCTTTTACTTTCTGGCCTCTTCTTCTTTTTTTCTGTTTGAGAATTTTTTTATGAAAAAAATAAACACATTTTTGGTAGGTCAGCTTCCTGTAGCTTGTAGCTGAGTACAAACCCTACTGGAGACAGGAATGGCTTTAAGTCCTTCATGTTTCTTTAAATGGTCTTTAAGCATATAGTGGCAGAAGTCTTTAATCGCAACACTCAGGAACCAGAGGCAGGAAGATCACTGTGAGTTCAAGGCCAGCTATATAGTGAGACTGTGTCAGAGAGAGAGAGAGAGACAGAGACAGAGACAGAGACACAGAGAGACAGAGACAGAGTTTTCTTTGATCAGTAAGACTGTTCCTCCCTGACAGACAATGCCTCTTCTAGCACACAGTAAGTTTGTACTAATGAGGATCTCCCTAGAAACAGCACATTCTGTTTTATTGGTCTGTTTTCTTTTTTGTTTTTTTGTTTTTCGAGACAGAGTTTCTTTGTATAGCCCTGGCTGTCCTGGAACTCACTCTGTAGACCAGACTGGCCTCGAACTCAGAAATCCGCCTGCCTCTGCCTCCCAAGTGCTGGGATTAAAGGTGTGCGTCACCACCCCCCAGCCTATTGGTCTGTTTTCTTATTCCTGGACAAACGATACAAAGATGGAGGGTGCTAAAGCCTCTTCTCTTCCTTCCCCTGCTGCTCCTCCTCCTTCCCCTGCTGCTCCTCCTCCTTCCCCTGCTGCTCCTCCTCCTT
>JADRCD010230442.1:12274-24295 GCA_019843815.1 Montemys delectorum
TCCTTCCCCTGCTGCTCCTCCTCCTTCCCCTGCTGCTCCTCCTCCTTATTTTCTGTGTTGTTATTTATCTTTTCACAGATATTTCTGAGTTCTTACTAAGTACCAGGTCCCATCCCACACTGTTTGACACAACATTAAACAAAGCAAGCAAGTCCCTGTGTGGCCCTTGGGCAGTGCGAGCTGCCCTTCCTTGATCCATATTAATTTTGGAGTCAATCTGACCAATCTTGACAAGTCTAATGGAAAGAAAAGTTTCATAAACTGCTTCACAGGTCACCATTGTCTAGATACACTATGTTCTGTTTTGTGAAAAGACATTTGAATTGTTTCTAGTTTGGGAATATTAAAATATTATGCTTTTGTAAATGTTTATTTCCAAGTATCCTATTAATTTCTCTGTTTCCCAGGAGCATAGGTTCTATAGTTCTATATGCTGGGTTCTGTAGTATACATGTCTAACTTTTAAAGAAATAGCCAGACTGATTTCCAGAGTGCTTCTATTGTTTTGTCCTCCCATCAGCAACGAATGACAGATCCAGTTTCTTCATACCCTTGAAAATATCCAGGATTTTTATTTTGGGCAATTTTTTAAGATGTATTTATTTATTTTACGTATATGAGAACACACTGTAGCTGTATAGATAGTTGTGAGCCTTCATTTGGTTGTTGGGAATTGACTTTAGAACCTCTGCTCACTCCAGTTGTCCCTGCTTGGCCCCACTCGGCCCCATTCGCTCAGGCCCAAAGATTTATTTATTATTATTAATAAGTACATTGTAACTGTCTTCAGACGCATGAGAAGAGGGCATCAGATCTCATTACGGATGGATGTGAGCCACCATGTGGTTGCTGAGATTTGAACTCGGGACCTTCAGAAGAATAGTTGGGCTCTTACCCACTAAGCCATCTCACCAGCCCTATTTTGGGCATTCTAATAGATTTATGACACCATGTTCACCAGCTCTCTGCCGCTGTGACAGAATACCTGAGATACTTGCTTTATAAGGAGGAAAGTTTGTTCGGCTCGCACTGTTACAGGCTTCAGTCTAGGGTCATTTGGTATCCTTGTTGTCTTAAGACTGCTTATATTGTGACAAAACACTGTGACTAAGGAAGTGAATTTATAGGAGGGTTTACTTTATGATTAGGGTTCCAAAAGGACAGGAGGCCATCACAATCACAACGGGGAAGCGTGGCAGCAAGCACCATGCATGGTGGCAGGAACAGCTGAAAGCTCACATCCCCAACTGCCAACAGAAAGCAGAGAGAAACAACTCAAACAGGCAAGTCACTTGACACTGTAGAGCACCGCCTACTGACTCATACACTGGTGACATTCTTCCCCCAGCCAGGCCACATTTCTAAGTTTCCCCAAAGAGCCACCAAATGGGACCAGGTATTCACAGGCCTAGTCTACAAGGGCATTCTGTTTGTTTGTTTGTTTGTTTGTTTGTTTTGAGACAGGATTTCTTTGTGTAGCCCTGGGTGTCCTGGAACTCACTCTGTAGACCAGGCTGGCCTCGAACTCAGAAATCTGCCTGCCTCTGCCTCCCAAGTGCTGGGATTAAAAGCGTCTGCCACCACTGCCTGGTTTACAAGGGTATTCTTATTTAACACTCCACACTTGCCTTTAGGACTGTTGTGAGGCAGCACAATGTGACAGGAGCCCATGATGGCAAAAGATTGCTCACTTTGGGGCAGTTGGTAAGCAAAGACAAGGAGGTTCCAAAGTTCCCCTAATATCCTAACTTCTTTGCAGAAAGCCCCATCTTCCAAAAGTTCCGCCAGCTCCCAACAGAGCCATAATCAGGAACCAGAACATCAAGCACATGTCTTGGTAAAAGACATTCAAGACTCGACCTACAGCCTACTGCAGGTTTTACTGTGCATTCTCTATAGTTTGTGAAGAGGACATCTTCCTGTGGCTTGCTTGAAAGGATAAATGTTAAACAGTGCGTCTGTTTCAGACACACTCGGAGAGGTTTCACTGAGGAGGGAAGACAAATCCTGAATGTGGACAACACCATCTCCATGGTTTGGACAGAGAAAAAGTCTAGTCTGTTGCCTCGTGCCTTTTATCCTATCTCTCAGGAGGCCCAGGCAAGTGGACGCACAGTGCGTTCAAGATTAGCTTGGTCTACATAGTGAGTTCCAGGCCAGACCCTATCTCACAAAAGAAAAGGAGGAGACTGGAGCCAAGGATCATTGGTTACGAATGCTTGCAGCTCTTTCAGAAGACCTGAGCTCTGTCCCCAGCACTCACACCGGGCGGTTCACAAGCACTTGTTACCCCAGCTCCATGGAATCCAACACCCTCTTCTGGCCCCCCAAGACACCGGAATCACGTGACACACGCATATATAAAAGTAAAACAAATGTTTCCTCTTCTTTTAGTTAATAAAGGAAAGAAAGCTATTGAGTTGAACTCCGGTGACTAGCTACCATGTTTTCCCTGCCGTGATGGATTGTATCCTTGAACCATGAGCCAAAGTAAAACCCTTCATCTCTTCCAGAAACAGATTTAGTTTTATTGTTAATTGTATGTATGTGTGTGTCTGTCTGTCTATGCATGTGTCTATGCACATGTGTGTATGCATGTGAGTGCAGGTCACTGGAGGCATCAGATCCCCCTGGAGCTGGTGTTGCCTCATATGGGTGCTGAGAACCAGTTTACACGGGCTCAGCCACTCAGCCACGTCTCCAGCCCAACCTTCTTTGTCTGTAAGGTGCTTTGTATCAGGTATTTTGTCACAGCAATGAACAAAGTAACTATACAATAAGCAACGTGGTTGTCAAATTGTTTTCACAGATCACTCTCTTCTCAGAAACTATTCAAAACTCCCTACTGTTCATAAGATGTAACTTGCCTTGAATTTACTGTTTACATAAGTGATAATTTCCTCCTTTCTCACTTTTAAACTTCTTATGTCTTCCTCTTACCCAGTCACCCTCACTGTATCTCTAGAATTATTTTCCTGGGCTTTAATAAGAATGTTCCAGTAACTTTCCATTAAGCATCATGGTGAGTTTTGACATAAAATATTTAGAAACTCTCCATCAACTTCTATTTGCCTCAGAAGGTCTTGTAAAAAAAATCATGAGGAGATGATGAACTTATGAAAATGCTTTTCCAGTCTCTTTATAGACAACTGTATCTTTCCCGATTTGATTTGTCAACGTATTTAATTATAATAACAGTCACTCCTACTCAGCTGTGCTTGCTTTTTTGATAGAACGCCAGTTCAGCAGTGATGTGTTGTTCTTTTAAATGTGCTTTAGAATTCCTCTACAAAATGTTAAAAATCATTGTATTAATATTCACGAGTGGCTTAGACCTATCATTTTCCTTTTGCTGGGCTTTTTGGCAGGTATGTCTTTCTGAGAAGCATAACACTGCCTTACTCCCCCATGCTCTGTGACAGGGCACTCGCAGTTCCATGGGCACTTTTCCTGGTCACCTGGTATGACTCACTTGTAACTCCCCTGCACCCCAGGGATCTTTGTGTACCTGCCCTGGGGACCATGTTATTCTCTTCTAGGCTCCCAACCTCGGCTTCCAACATGCTCCACGAGCCTGCTAGGGCGTGAGCATCCTGCTCTCGCTCAGTCTCCTGCTGTTGGCTGTGTTCTGGGTGCCCTGTTGCCTACCTACTGCTGAAGCACACTAGGCTGCTTCTGATGTGGGACAGAATCCAATGTGAGATCCCTCGGTCCTTTTATGTCACTCTGGTTTCTTAACCTGTAGCTCATTCTAGTCTAAAATCATTTTACTCACTTAAAAAACCTGTTTGCTGGGCAGTGTTGGTGCACGCCTTTAATCCCAGCACTTGGGAGGCAGAGGCAGGTGGATCTCTGAGTTCGAGGCCAGCCTGGTCTACAGAGTGAGTTCCAGGACAGCCAGGGCCACACAGAAAAACCCTGTCTCGAAGACAAAACAAATAAAACCTAGTCAAAACAAAAACCTACTTACTGTGTAACACTCTCTACCCCCTACCGTTAGCTGCTGATCACTCTGAGTTCCCTGGGATCCTGCCTGTCTTTTTACCATATTTCCACCCTATACTTACATTTATCAAAAGGCAGATAGAAAAAAAAAAAAGTTCATCCAACAAATCAACCAGAAAACAAGTAAAGGGGACAACCTGAGGGAAAATCGGTACCATTGTTGGAGAAAGACAGGAAGGAGTGGGCTGGGACAGACTTCAGGTCTAAGCAAGCTTAAGGACAGCAGAGAGGCTCCATGAAAAGTCCCAGTGGTTCTTGAGGACAGAATGGAGGGAAATGGAGAGGAAAGCCAGCAGATCTGAGAGTTACCCTTATACTCTGATTAACGCATTTCTTCACACGCCTGCTTTAACGGGTGTGGTGGTAATGGTGCTGGGATGGGGTGGTGATGACGGTGATTATAGAAATGCGGTGGTGGTGGTGATGGTGATGGTGGTGATGATGGAGGTAACGGTGGCAGTGGTAGGGATAGTAGTAGTGATGGGAATAATTTTGGTGGTTAGCGATGGTGATAGACATGGTAGTCCTGGTGGTGGTAAAGCTGTTGTTGATAATGATGGTGGTGGTGGTGACGGTGGTAGGATGGCTATCGTGGTGGTATTGATGTGGGTATTGGTGATGCTGCTGATGGCGATGATGGAGATGATGTTATGGTGCTGGTGATAGTAGAGGGTGATGTGATGTGGTGGAAAAACTGCTCACGAGGACATTATCTGGAACATTCTTTAGAGATCCTGTTCTTTGCTTGTCAAGCAGGGAAGAATTGTCTATAGTTATGTGAGCAGCACATAAAAAATGGGGGACAGAGCCTGGGCCAAGTTTGTGCTGCCTTCTTTTGCAGAATGACTACAGTTGGAATAGAAACTGGACCTCAGCCATCTACTTCCTCTAAGTGGAAAGCCATCTGACTGGGTTGCTGACATAGACTATTTCATAATGAGCGTTCAGATTATTATTTTTTTCTATTTAAAAGATAAGCTTTCAGCTGGGCGGTGGTGGCACATGCCTTTAATCCCAGCACTTGGGAGGCAGAGGCAGGTGGATTTCTGAGTTCGAGGCTAGCCTTGGTCTACAGAGTGAGTTCCAGGACAGCCAGGACTACACAGAGAAACCCTGTCTCGAAAAACAAAAACAACAACAAAAAAAAGCTTTCTCTTTGGGCTTAAATGGTAAGACCGTGTGCAGTGGTCAGGGGAAGGAGTTTTTCAGTGGTTGATTTGCCTTTGGGGAATACAAGAGAACATGGTCTCGAACTCAGCTGGGAGGATGCACATTAGCCTTCTGTTTACCTCTTCAAAAAGACAGGAAAATAGAGATACTGGGGATAGTGAAAGAAGAGCAGGGGCGTCAGGAAAACACCTTTGCCAGGCAGGCCAAGGGAGAACACCATCTGCATAGAGGCCTTGGCGCTCATCAGCAGTGTAGAAAACAGGCCTCCCCATCTTTCCCACATAGGATCAGACACTGGATGCTCCGATGCAAAGAACCAGTGCAGTGTGGGAGGAGGCTGGCCAAACTCAGTGTCTCAGTGACTGAGCAGACTGCGAACCAAAAATAGATGGAGTGAGAAACCATTGCATGCCACAGGAGCCCACATCTCTGACTCCATACTAGAAATGAGAGCCGTGTGTGCGAGAGCCTGTGCTCTGGCCTCTCTCCACCTAGCTGGGGACCCTGAGTTCCTAGAGGAGCCAAACTTCAAGAGAGTTCCAGGACAACAGAGGCTACATAGAGAAATCCTTTCTTAAAAATTAAAATAAAAGAACTTACACAAATATTTTAAGCATCCAGAAGAATGTCTGGATTTTAAATGGGATAAGAAAACAACAGCATCAACATAAACAGGCATTTGGAGTGGGAAGGTGGCTCAGTAGGTGAGTGATTCACTGTGCAAGCACGGGGACCTGAGTTCAGATCTCCAGCACTCATACGAAAAGCCAGGCACAGCAATAGTCTCAGGGATGGGAAGGAGGACACAGGCCAAGTGAATCAGAAATCTAGATTAAAAAAAAAAAAAACAGCTGGGAAGGGGTGACACATGCCTTTGATCTTGGGAGGCAGAGGCAGGCAGATTTCTCAGTTTGAGGCCAGCCTGGTCTACAGAGTGAGTTCCAGGACAGCCAGGGCTACACAGAGAAATCTTGTCTCAAAACACACACACACACACACACACACACACACACACACACACACCAGCAACAAAAAATACTCAACAGTGACCTCTGGTATTTACACATAAAAACATGTAAACACATAACATAATATATACATATACATCAAAAAATTTTTAAATAAATGTCTATAAGTACAGAGTTTATATTATTTATTTATTTAGGTTTTTTTTTTCTTTCCAGTTTTGTTGTGTAGGTTGTCCTAGAACTGGCTCTGTAGAACAGGTTGGCCTGGAACTCAAAGAGATCATTTGCCTCTGCCTCCCAAGTGCTGGGATTAAAGGCTTGTGCTACATGGCCTAGAGATATGGTTCAGCAGATAAGAGCATTGGCTGTTCTTCCAGAGGATCCAGTTCAATTCTCAGCACCTCCATGGCAGATCACAACGGTCTGTAACTCTGGTTCTAAGGGACCAAATACCTTCACACAAACATACATGTAGGCAAAACACTAATGCACGTAAAATAAAAATGAATAAATTATTTTTAAAAAATTATTTATTTTTATTTCATGTATATATGAGTGCTTGTGTGTGTGTGTGTGTGTGTGTGTGTGTGTGTACCATATGAGGGCCTAGTGTCCTCAGAGGCCAGAAGGGAACAGTAGACCCTCGAATTGGAGTTATAGAAGCTGTGAGCCATCAACATGGGTGCTGGACACTGAACCTAAGTCCTCTGCACAAACAGCAAGTGCTGTGAACCTTTGAGCCATCTCTCTGGCTTCTACAAGTGCGGTTTTATGCCAGCTAGTCAAGGGGATCCAGGCCAGCTTCGCCTCCATTATTATCAATACAAGTTCAAGTTTCAGAAAAAGAATAAGTAATGTATGCTTTCCCAAACTGGAGATAATAAAAATCTTTTTAAAATGCTTATGACAGTAAATAGTGTTTAATGCAGGAGCCACTTATAACTCTCACCATGATAAGGGTGGATCTCAAGCCTCAGAAGGCCTTACGAGAACTCTCCTGGCCTGGCAGAGCAGTGTCTCTTCAGGTCACAGCAGTGGCTACCGAGGGAAATGGAACTGAGTGTCACAACTGTGCTGGCAGGTGACACTGGGGCCATTCCCATCAGTCGCTGTGGTCTCTTAGGAAATGTGGATGATGTCCAAAGGTGAGGAGCGGCAGGGGCTGCACACAGGAGCGAATCCTGCCTGTGCCTTTCTCTGCCTGAGCAAGAGAGGAACACTGTTAGAAATAGGTTCCGGAAACGCCAATGATTCTGCTCTATGGAGGAGGGGATGGATGGGACCTGGGGGCCAGGAGAGTAGGGATGAATGAGGCCAGTAAAGAAGTGGTCAGGTGGATGGCAGTATGGGATGTGGCTGAAGGAGGAAGAGAGCTATACCTGGTAGAACCAACTGCTTTCTAAAGGACTGGAAGCGGAGGCTGAGAACATGCTTGCTGGGGTGACTCGAATGTTTGCTGAGCAAGCACAATTACCTGAGTTCAGATCCCTGGCCTCACATACAAAGCTGGGCACAGCAGTGTGTGCATCTGTAACTCCAGTGCTGGTGAGACAGAGATGACCTCTGACCTCCACCATGGTACATACATAGGCACAGGTATGAACGAGTACACACCCTAAGAAAGAATGGAATATGAGGTGAAGAAGGAGGAAGAGTTTGTGTGCCCTGCTCCAAGTCCTGTGTTGCGGGGCAGGAGAGTGGTGGGACCACCCAGAGCCAGAAAACAGACAAAAGCAGAAAATATCCATTTGGGGGCATTGATGGCTTGGAGGGTTTGTGAGGTATCTGAGGAAACCTGCCCAAGACTCACAGTGACCCTTTGGTATTAAAGATGAGCCCCAGGTTCAGGAGGGCATCAGGTCTAGCAGAGCAAAGACTTCCTTCCACTGGAGGCCTAGAGGGCACATGCCCATGCCACTGTGTACATCACTCACTTATTCCACCAGCCAAACCTCTGCAGATGCTCCTGTCTCCTGTTAGGGGGTTGAGTCCATGGAGGTGGGAGGAGCTCCCCACTTTAAAAGTCATGCCTTTCCCCTCCTACTCATGGCTCTTTGCAGCAGGCTCCAGAAGGAAGTCGTGTTTGGTTCTCAAGGATGGGATAGGACATGGTGATGCGCACCTTTAATCCCAGCACTCGGAAAGCAGCAAGAGAAAGCAGCGCTGCGAGTTCAAAGCCAGCTCGATCTATGAAGTGAGTTCAGGCCAGCTGGAGCCACATAGTGAGACACTGTCTCAAGAAAACAAAACAGAACAAAACAAAAATAAACAAGTGGGAGATCTGGCTGCTAGCTGAGGGTGTTGCTGTGGGAACGGAAGAGAAAAATCCTGGGGAACTGAGCCCTAGTGGGGCCTGAGGAGGACTGTAACCCTGGGCTGCTAGGACAAGGTACCCTCAAACAACAGAGGCCGATACTTATGGAGGCCACAAGTCGGGAAGTCAGTGTCATGATAGGTAGTTTTGACTGTGAACTTGACTGGATTTAGAATCAACCAGGAAAGACACCTCTGGGTGGGTCTGTGGGTCCAGAGGTTTCCCTGAGAAGGAAGCCTCACAAGAACGTAGGTGGTACTGAAGACTGCAGGCCGCTTTCAAAGGAGAAAAGGTGCTGAGCAGAAGCCAGTAGGCATGGCTCTTGTTTCCTGACTGTGGGCATAATGTGGCCAGCTGCCTGGTGTTCCCACCTCTTGCCCCTTCCCCTCCCCCATGGTGGGCTGTACCCCAAGCCCAAGTCAACATAAAGCCTTCCACGTCCAAGTTTCTTTTGTTTAAGTATTCTGTCATAGCAATGAGAAGACAGTGTCACACCCAGCTTGTGTGTCAGCAAGTGGTGGGTTCTGCTGGATGCTCTGTGAGAGAGCCTATCATCTTGCCTTGTTCTGTTTCCTGTGTAGTCCCTTCCTTGTGTTCAAAGAGCATCTTCCCAAGCGCCTCTCTTCCATCACCATGTAGCCGTCTTCTGTTGTACCCCTGGCCCTCTATTGCCTTCTTCTTCTTTTTTTTTTTTTAATGCATAAGTCTGTATTTCTGAATGATATAAAAGAATAAACTTAAAAAAAATACCCCAAACCAAACACCAATGGCTCCTGAAAGGCATGGTGACCCATTCGTCCCACCCCGATAAATAGAGACCTCTGCCTGTCTGCTCACCCGCCTGCCCCATAACTCCTCTGCTATAGACATACTCTGGTTATATATTACTGTACTCCACAACAGACATCTCCCAAAAATAGATCTCAACCCTGCCACAGGTCTCTACCCTGGCCCACACCCCTGCTTCAGGCCACCTGCCACTGCAGCTCGCTTGTGTCTTTGCCCCCAGTGGTTAGGGCCATGCTGTCATCCCACAAGAAGGCCGAATTAGTCACATGGCTGCTATGTCCACCGTATTTGTGGCTGAGGGCTCTCGGCTGACAGCAGGGGTAGCTGAACAGGTGCACTTTGCCGAAGTCATCTGCAGAAACATAGAGGTTTCCCCCAGAGTCTCCAGTGACCATGTCGCCACCTTCCAAGAAGGTCACACACAGCACATACTTTGGTTTCTCGTGTTTCTCGAACAGGCCCTGCTGCTTGCTCAGACTGCCTCCTTCCAGGCTCCAGAAGTAGATGTGGGATTTGCCACAGGTTATCAGCAGGCTGGGATCAGTGGGATGGAAGGTAGCCACCAACATGGCCTCATTAGAGCACTTGCTATCTACCACTTTGCTCTCCTTGGCCCAGTCCCACACACAGAGCATATGATCATTGGCTTCATCCACTGCACAAAGCAGGTTGCCCCCATTAGATTTGGAGAAGGCTACACAGCACACAGCTCTGTCAAACACCCCCAGACCCAGGACTGGAAAGGGAAACTGAGTCCCACACACGCATGTGGGATGGCAGAGGCTTGCCTTCCTTTGTGGTGCCTGTCACCTGTCCTGTGGCGATGGTGACCATATCCAGATGGACAGCCAGACATTTGATGTCATCATTGTGCCCCAGGTAGTGTCGTTGTCTCTGCCCCTCCACCCTGTACAGTACGGCCACAGAGGTCACAAAGTACACCACCTCCCCGTTGGGCAGGAGGTAAAAGTTGGCCCTGCAGTCCCGACTTCGATAGCCATAGCCTCTTCCAAGAGGGCTGAGAGGGAGCATAATCAAAGGATACACCCAGTCTAGCTTTAGACGGCTGGAGGACAGCTCAGAACGAGTGTCCAGGCTATAGGTGGGTGCCAGCTCGTCCGGGATCAGCATGGGCACAGGGCAGCTCGTCCGGGATCAGCATGGGCACAGGGCGTCCCCGCAGAAACATCTTTACGGATCCCTCCTCCATGCTGAAGATAACTTCTTTGGTTTTCCCAGTTCCAAAACTACTCATGGCGGCTGCTGGCTGAGTTTCGGGTCCGGGGCCTCCATTGCCTTCTTACAAGGATCTCTGTGACGACATCATACAACAAACTGTAGGGTCACGTGAGGTGATGTCATGCCTGTCACATTCCTCTTGCCACATATAAGGAAGGCATTGTTTACGGTTCAGGGGATTAAGATATGGATTAACCCCTTGGGGATTGGGATGTTCATCCTTCCATATATGCCCAGCATTTACATCATTACCAGGACAGGAAGAACCGCATTCAACCCTGAGACCCAACAGCCAGTCTCCAGTGTTTCCTCTAGCTGCTGTGCTTGGGCCCACTGGTTATGTTCTAACAGTTAGGCAAACACGGTTGGGCAGCACCACGGTCTCTTTACAGATAGATGTCTCAGAGCTCCTACCATGCTGTGCACTCCAACTCTAAACATAGTTCATCACAGAGTCTTTCTGAGATAACAGCACCCCACTCTGTAGTGTGGACACTGTTGCACGGGCAAGTCTGCCACATTCGCTGTCCTGCCTGCCTCAGCTTCACATTTCCTCATTCAGAGAACACACCTCCCAGTGGGAGGTGGACAGAGGTCCCTGAGTTAGAGATTCCTGTGGAGAGAGTGTGGAGTTCACATTGGCCACACAGGCTGAAACGCCTCATACTGTCAAGTAAAGAACACAAGAACACGGCAGCTGTCTGCAACAGTGAACTTCTGAGTCGTCATCCATATCTGGAGAAAGGTCACCTGGGTGAGGAAAAGAGAAAATGTCAGGGCCTAGGTGGGTTCACAATGATCTCATTACAACAACAAAAGGCAAAGGAGGGTGTCATTACTTCGGTAAGCTGAGTTTGCTTTGAAGATGAGGTTGCTTTGAAGATGAGGTGCCATCTCATCTCATCCTCACAGTACCTGACACTCAGGGCAGAGGTTCAGGATCTTCTATCCTGACAGTGAGTAGAAAGGAACAGATTGCTCATCTCCAGCCAAAGCTAGCATTGCAGAACCAGTCCATCAGCCCACATCCAACCTCAAACCTCAGCTGAGGCCTTCTGACTGCAGCTTCTTATCATGACCACCAGAGGGAGTAGCTCTCATTGCCGAAGGCTCATTTCCCTCTCCCAATTTCCCCTCTGCCAACACACTCCAACTTCTTAGGTTTCTGAGCCTGGGGATTTCAGAGTCAAGGGAAGGTGGGGGGCATGCTGCTCTAGTTGGGGAATAGAAAGTTGTGATAAAGGACTAAGAAAATGCTGGACTTTGACGGGTTTAAGTGAGGGAAAAAAATGGAACCTTAATTCTGCATTTAAAACTCAGTTCGGCAGTAGCCAGAATATGGTGGTGCAAGCCTTTAATCCCAGTTACACTGGCCATGCTGGTCTGAAATGCCTCCTGATGTCCAAATAAAGAGCATGGTGGCGCTTGAGAGGCAGAGGCTGGTGGATCTGAGTTTGAGGCCCGTCTAGCTTACAAAGGAAGTACCAGGACAGCAAGGGCTACATAGAAAAATATTGTCTTAAAAAGTAAAAAAAA
>JADRCD010230442.1:24395-35538 GCA_019843815.1 Montemys delectorum
AAAAAAACCAAAAAAAAAAAAAAAAAGTAAAAAAAAAAAAGGAGGGGGGGCTGGTGAGATGGCTCAGAGGGTAAGAGCACTGACTGCTCTTCCAAAGGTCCTGAATTCAAATCCCAGCAACAACATGGTGGCTCATAATCACCTGTAATGAGATCTGATGCCCTCTTCTGGTGTGTCTGAAGACAGTTACAGTATACTTATTTATAATAATAAATCTTTTTTTAAAAAGTAAAAAAAAAAAAAAAACAAACAAACCCAAACTAAACAAACAAACAAAAAAACCCCACTATATATCAAAAGGCACTAAAACACATTCAGCAAAACCCGAAGTGAAAGACTTGTACCATATTGCCCTGAAATGTTTAATTCTTTTTTTCTTTTTTTTTTAAGTTTTATTGCAATATGATGAGAAAAGTAACATGATTTCAATTTATCTGACTTTGTTAACATTTAAAAACACATTTTAAGTAAGTAGAATTAAATCACATTCTTGTTTTCCTTTTGTACCCCAACTCCTCCCAGAGACCCCCCTTCAATACGTACAATATCCTTTTTTGTCATATTCTTTAAAATTTATAAAATATTATAACAATAAAAATGAGTATTATAAAAGTTGTTTGATATAAAACAACAATCAATTTAACAGTCTTATGTAGATGCTTGCCTACAGCAATACTGAAAATATAAACATTTTTCTCAATATAAATTTTAAATAACTCCAAATGTATTAACTGTATATTTCAAAATAATACATCACTACTAATATTTTCTTAAATGAACATAAATATATAAAGTGTTTTTGTTTGTTTGTTTTGTATTTAGTAGAGCTTAAAATCTTGGCTCTTACTGTGGTAATTTGATACGAGAGTTACAAACGTCAAGCAAAGCATTCAGTCTTACTCTTTGTTGTTCTCTTACAAGCCACCTCCCAATTTAATTGTCTACATTACCTTTGGGTATATAAATACTTTTAAAATATGTAAGCTGCTCTGAAAATCTTAGTATAGTGTAAAAACATGAAATAAACAATACTACTAATAGAGAGGCTGAGATAGGAGAAAACAAGATCTCCAGACCATTATGTTGTACACAGCAAAACACTGTTACGAACAAACAAGCTGAAAGTGTATATGAATTGTATAATATTGGACCTATTTCTCCAATTAACAAATTAGAGAGACCATTGGATGACAATCAACAAATTTCTAATTCTTCATGTTTTTGGATTTCAATCGATTAGGATATGTTAGTAATATTAATTTTCATATTAAGAAAAACTAATTGTTACTTCCTGTTGTTTTTGTTGTAAGAGGTGGAATTAGGTTTGTGTGGATTTGTTGAAAGATTACTTTCTTGCTTCTTTTAAGGTGTAGTTTTGCTTCTTATGTTGATGTTTTCCATCTATTATCCTTCGTAGGGCTGGATTTGTGGAAAGATATTGTGATTGTGTAAATTTGGTTTTGTCATGGAATATCTTGTTTTCTCCATCTATAGTAATTGAGAGTTTTGCTGGGTATAGTAGCCTGGGCTGGCATTTGTGTTCTTGTAGGGTCTGTATGACATCTGCCTAGGATCTTCTAGCTTTCATAGTCTCTGGTAAGAAGTCTGGTGTAATTCTGATATATGTTACTTGACCTTTTTCCTTACTGCTTTTAAAATTCTTTCTTTGTTTAGTGCATTTGGTGTTTTTATTATTATATGATGAGAGGAATTTCTTTTCTGGTCCAGTCTATTTGGAGTTCTGTAGGCTTCTTGTATGTTCATAGGCATCTCTTTCTTTAGGTTAGGTTAGGGAAGTTTTCTTCTATAATTTTGTTGGAGATATTTGCTGGCCCTTTAAGTTGGGAGTCTTCAATCTCTTCTATACCTACTATCCTTAGGTTTGATCTTCTCATTGCATCCTAGATTTCCTGGATGATCTGGGTTAGGAGCTTTGTGCTTTTTGCATTTTCTTTGACTGTTATGTCAATGTTTTCTATGGTATCTTCAGTCCCTGAGATTCTCTCTTCTATCTCCTGTATTCTGTTGGTGATGTTTGCATCTACAACTCCTGATTTCTTTCCTAGGTTTTCTATCTCCAGGGTTGTCTCTCTTTCTGATTTCTTTATTGTTTCTATTTCCATTTTTAGATTCTGGATGGTTTTGCTCATTTTCTTCACTTATTTGACTATGTTTTCCTGTAGTTCTTTAAGGGATTTTTGTGTTTCCTCTTGAAGGACTTCTAGCTGTTTACCTGTGTTCTCCTGTATTTCTTTGAGTGTGCTATTTATGTCCTTCTTAAAGTCCTATCTCATCACCATGAGAAGTGATTTTATATCTGAATCTTGCTTTTCTGGTGTAATGGTGTGTCCAGAACTTGCTATGGTGGGAGTGAGTATTGGGTTCTGATGATGCCAAGTAACCTTGGTTTGTGTTGTTTATATTCTTATGTTTGCCCGGCATCATCTGGTTATCTCTAGTGTTACCTGTCCTTGCTAAATCTGACTGGAGCCTGTCCTTCCTGTGATCCTGGTTGTGTCAGAACTCCTCAGAGTCAAGCTGTCTCTGTGATCCTGTGATTCTGGGATCCTGTGACCCTGGGCTTGTTAGAGTACCTAGGAGTGGAGCTTCCTCTGGGTGTTTTGGGACTGGCTGCAGAGTTTGCACCAAGGTCTGCTCAGGGTACTGGCCAGCCCAGACAGACTGGAAGCAACCCGAGCCACTGGGCTGGCAGAATTCCTGTGTACCTGGTCCCCCTGGTCCCAGTTACTCCCAGTATTGGGACAGATGTTGTGTCCTCCTCACCTCTGATCCTGGCCATATTAGAGTGCCTGGCAGTGGAGCTTCCTTTGGGTCTTTAATTCTTTTTTTGTTTGTTTGGTTGGTTTTTGTTTGTTTGTTTTTCCAAGACAGTGTTTTTCTGTATAGCCCTGGCTGTCCTGGAACTCACTCTGTAGACCAGGCTGGCCTCAAAGTCACAAAGATCTGCCTGCTTCTACCTTCCAAGTACTAGGATTACAGGTGTGCACCCTGACACCCAATAAAAATTTAATTTATTTTTATTTTTTGAGACAAGGTCTCTCTATGTAGTCTGGGCTGGCAGGAACTCACTAACTAGACCAGGCTGGCCTGAAACTTACAGAGATCCTCCTGCCTCTGCCTCCATAGAGCTGGGACTAAAGGCATGCACCATTACCACTCTGCTGAAATTGAATTCTTTTTTTTTTTTTAAAAGATTTATTTATTAATTATATGTAAGTACACTACAGCTATCTTCAGACATCCCAAAAGAGGGCATCAGATCTCATTACAGATGTGAGCCACCATGTTATTGCTGGGATTTGAATTCATGAACTTTGGAAGAGTGATCAGTGCTCTTAACACCTGAGCCATCTCTCCAGCCCCCGAAATTGAATTTTTTTTTTTTAGATATTGTCTTTATTTACATGTCATATGATTTCTCCTTTCCCAGTTTCCCCTCCAAAAAGAAAAGAAAGAAAACAAAAAACAAAAAACAACAAGAACAAACCCCTGTTGCTTCCCCCTTCCCCCTGCTTGCTACCTCACCCTCTCCCACTTATTGGCCCTGGCATTCCCCTACACTGAGGCACGGAACCTTCACAGGGCCAAGGGCCTCTCCTCCCATTGATGATTGACTTTGCAATCCTCTACTATACACATGCTGCCAGAGCAATCAGTCCCACCATGTGTACTCCTTGGTTGATGGTTGAGTCCCTGGGAGCTCTGAGAGTACTAGTTAGTTCATATTGTTGTTCATCTTAAGGGGCTGCAAACCCTTCAGCTCCTTCAGTCCTTTCTCTAACTCCTTCACTGGGGACCCTGTACTCAGTTCAATGGATGGCTGTGAGCCTCTACTTCTGTATTAGTCAGGTATTGTCAGAGCCTCTCAGGAGACAGCTATATCAGGCTGGATTGTCCTTCCTTCAGTCTCTGTTCCATAGTTAGTCTCTGCAACTCCTTCCATGGGTATTTTATTATCCCCTTTTAAGAAGGAATGAAATGTCCACATTTTGGTCTTCCTTCTTCTTGAGTTTCTTGTGGTTTGTGGGTTGTTCTTCCTGTATTCCAGACTTCTGGGCTAATAATCACTTATCAGAGAGTGCATACCATGTGTATTCTTTTGTGATTGGGTTACCTCACTCAGGTTGATATTCTCCAGATCCATCCATTTCCCCAAGAATTTCATAAATTCATTGTTTTTAATAGCTGAGTAGTACTCCATTGTGTAGATGTACCATAATTTCTGTATCCATTCCTCTATTGAAGGACATCTGGGTAGTTTCCAATTTCTGGCTATTATAAATAAGGCTGCTATGAACATGGTAGAGCATGTGTCCTTATTACATGTTGGAACATCTTCGGGGTATACGCCCAGGAGTGGTATAGCTGGGTTCTCCGGTAGAACTATGTCCAATTTCTGGAGGAATCGCCAAACTGATTTCCAGAGTAGTTGTACCAACTTGCAGTCCCACCAGCAATGAAGGACTGTTCCTCTTTCTCCACAACCTCTCCAGCATCTGCTGTCACCTGAGTTTTTTATCCTAGCCATTCTGACTGGTGTGAGGTGGAATCTCAGGGTTGTTTTGATTTGCATTTCCCTGATGACTATAGATGTTGAACATTTCTTTAGGTGCTTCTCAGCCATTCGGTATTCCTCAGTTGAGAATTCTTTCTCTGTAATTCTTAGCTCTATACCCCATTTTTTAATAGGGATATTTGGTTCTCTGGAGTCTAACTTCTTGAGTTCTTTGTATACATTGGATATTGCCCTCTATCAGATATAGGATTGGTAAAGATCTTTTCCCAATTTGTTGGTTGCCATTTTGTCTTATTGACAGTGTCTTTTGTCTTATAGAAGCTTTGCAACTTTATGAGGTCCCATTTGTCAATTCTTGATCTTAGAGCATAAGCTATTGGCGTTCTGTTCAGGAAATTTTCCCCTGTGCCTATGTGCTTGACGTTCTTCCCTACTTTCTTTTCTATTAGTTTCGGTGTATCTGGTTTGATGTTGAGGTCCCTGATCCACTTGGACTTGAGCTTTGTACAAGGAGATAGGAATGGATCGATTTGCATTTTTCTCCATGCTAACTGCCAGTTGAGCCAGCGCCATCTGTTGATAATGCTGTCTTTTTTCCACTGGACGGTTTTAGCTCCTTTGTCAAAGATCAAGTGACCATAGGTGTGTGGGTTCATTTCTGGGTATTTAATTCTGTTCCATTGATCTATCCGCCTGTCACTGTACCAATACCATGCAGTTTTTATCACAATTGCTTTGTAGTACAGCTTAAGGTCCGGGATGGTGAGCCATCTCTCCAGCCCCCAAAATTGAATTCTTAATGGAACACAGAAGTAGGAAAAGATATCTGTCTAATGAAAGATGATTCATGTGAATACATTGAAATTATACCTATAAAGAAAGATATTCAACTTCAGTGATGAGGAAATGCAAAATGAAAGCGTTTTACACCCAACCCCCACACCCCAACTTCCCAATAAAAAGCCTGGCTAGTTACACCCAGTGCCAGAGAGGTGGAGGATCCAGGGGCCCTTCCAATGTGTGTCTGTTTTGGAAATTAGTTTGGTCATCTTTCCCAATGTGGATATTTATTAGATTCAGCAGTAGTTTTGAGATTGTGGGAAGAGGATGGAAAAGAGAGGGCTGAAGCCACCAGCAAGTGGGAGTCATCTTGGGTAGGACAAGCCAGCTGTGCAGAAAATGGCTTTTAATGTCTGGAACAGTTCTATCAATTGATAAATAGCTAGAATGAGAAATACCCAAAAAATGATACCCGAATGGCCAGAAAGCACACTGCAGGGTGTTCAATCTTACTAGTTATCAGGGAGATTGAACTGGCTGGTTTTGCGCCTCCCTTGAGGAAATGCCTCTGTGAGATCCAGCTATCAGGCATTTTTCTCAATTAGTGATGAGGGTGAGAAGGTCTAGCCCATAGTGGGTGGTGCCATCCCTGGGCTGGTGGTTCTATAAGAAAGCAAGCTGAGCAGGCCAGAGGAAGCAAGTCAGTAAGCAGCATTCCTCTATGGCCTCTGTGTCAGCTCCTGCTTCCTGACCCACTTGCATTCCAGTCCTGACTTCTTTTGGTGATGAACAGCAATACAGAAGAAAACTGAATAAACCCTTTCATCTCAACTTGCTTCTTGGTTATGATGTTTCTGCAGGGATAGAAACCCTGACTAAGACAGAGCTATTACTATAAGCAGAGAACATTCATCCACATGGTTACAATGCAGCATTAGGGGTGTAGTACAGTGGTAGAGTACTTGCCAAGCATAGGCAAGGTCCTACGTTCAATCCTAGCACCACAAAAACAAAACAAGAGTCACAGCATTGAGAAAGACCAGTAGCAACCTGAAGTCTCATATCATGCTTGTGTCTCCACTTCAGAAAACCATGATTCATGGTTTTACCATGACCTACCAACTTCATTCCCAGGCATATAGCACACAGAAGGGAACAAGATACCAAAGGATATACAAGGGGCCAGCAAGATGGCTCAACAGATAGAGGAGGGGCTTGCTGCTGAGCCTGAACCAGAATTTAACCCCAGGACATATTTAAAGGTAGAAGGAGAGAATTGGCTCCAAAGAGTTGTTCCCTGACCTTCACACAGCGCTGTTTCATGCATGCACCACCACCACCCACAAATAAACAAATAATATAATAAAAGTTATTTTTTAAAAGATGTTGGAGAATGTTCACAGTAGAAGCAGACAGATCTCTGTGAGTTTGAGGTGGGCCTGATCTACAGAGCTAGTTCTAGGATAGCCAAGCTACACAGAGAAAACCTGCCTCAAAAAACAAACAAAAAGAGGGGGGTTATAGTACTACAACTCATGGAGCCAGAAACCTATCAGCAGGAGAATAGATAAACCAGAGTAGTCATACCATAGGATAGTATACAACAAGAGGTACCCCACCAACGTGTAACCTGGATGACTCAAATATATAACCTTGAGCCAAGCAATTAGTCTCCAAAGAGTACATGCTGTGTAATTCCTCTTTTATAAAGTTCAAAAACCTAGATAAGGCTGGGGTGGTGCTCACCTATAGTCTCAGTACTTCGGAGTTAGAGGCAGGTAGACCAGAGGTTCAAAGTCATCACTGGCCATGTGTTGAAGGTCATCTGGGCTCATGAGACACTATCTTTAGAAAGACAAATTAGCCATTGGTGGTGGTACAGACCTTTTATCCCAACACTCAGGAGGCAGGGGCAGATCTTAGTGAGTTCAAGGCTAATCTGGCCTACAAATCAAGTTCCAGGACAGACAGGGCTGTTACACAGAGACACTCTGTCTTGAAAAGGGGGGAGGGGCAAAAAATATTTTAAAACAGTAATGTTGGGGTCTCAGTACTGAGTCAAGAAGCGCCTCTCATCCTAACCAAGAGCCTACCTGCAACTGGTACCCAATTGTAAAGAAAAAACTAGTCTTTTCCAATGGAGTCTCATGGGGTATATTTGCTGACTTCAGTGTAGGCCCAATACCCAGGAGCAGATGACCTGTGCAAGACAAACTTAATGCTATCTTTGTGGACTTTTGTTTTGTGTTGGGAATTTTTGGTTTATTTGTCTTTTACTTGTTTATTTGGGTTTCTAATTTTGTGTGTATGTTTTCTTTTTTGTTTGTTTTTTAAAAGAGAGAGAAAGAAAAGGTGTGTTGTTTGGTGGGTAGGGGTAGGGGGGTGAGGTGAATCTGGGAGGAGTTGAGGGAAGAGAAAATTGCAATCAGTATCTATTATATAGAAATTTTTTCTATTAAAATTGAAAATCGGGGTGGGGGTGGTGCATGCTGATCTCTGAGTTTGAGGCCAGCCTGGTCTACAGAGTGAGTTCCAGGACAGCCAGGGCTACACAGAGAAAGCCTGTCTCGAAAAAATAGAAAGAAAGGGAGGAAAGAAGGAAAGGAGGGAAAGAGCAAGGGAGGGAGGAAGGGAGGAAGGGAGGGAAGGAGGAAGGAAAGAAGGAAGGAAGGAAGGAAAACAAAGAAAGAGAAAAAGAAAACAGCTCCCTCCCTCCAAAAAAACAGTGATGGTTGGTCAGTAGAGTGCTTGCCTGGTTTATATACATAAACCAGGTGTCATCATGCATGCCTGTAATCTCAGCATTCAGGAGGTAGAGGCAGGAGGATTAGAAACTCAAGGCCATCCTTGTCTAGATAGTAAGTTTGAGACTAGCCTAGGCTATAGGAAAAAATGCCTTTTTAAAAAAAATGGTGTGTATGGTGGGGGAGGGGGCTGGAGGGAGGCCCATGGTTAGGAGCACCTGTTGGTCTTGCAGAGGACCAGGTTTGATTCCCAGCACCCTCGTGGGGGCTCACTAAGGTCCAGGACATCTGATGACCTCTTCTGACCTTTGAAGGCACCAGTCACACATGTGGTGCATTTACATACATTCAGGTCACACATAAAAAATGAATAAATCTAGAAAGAGAAAAGCAGAGATGAGGATGGTAGTCATCTGGAGAAGGGAAGGCCCTGAGAAGGCAGGGACAGGAGGGACACTGGCCATGTTCTTTCTGTTTACTAATCACTTACAGAGCCAGGCAGCAGGACTGATTTTATTTTATGAAAATATACCACTTTGGGGCTGGTGAGATGGCTCAGCAGGTAACAGCATTGACTGCTCTTCAGAAGGTCATGAGTTCAAATCCCAGCAACCACATGGTGGCTCACAACCACCCGTTACAATAATAAATAAATTTAAAAAAAGAAAGAAAGAAAGAGAGAGAGAGAGAGAGAGAGAAAGAAAGAAAGAAAGAAAATATACCACTGTCTCAGTCTAGGTTTCTATTCCTGCACAAACATCATGACCAAGAAGCAAGTTGGGGAGGAAAGGGTTTATTCAGCTTACTTCCACGTGGCTGTTGATCACCAGAGGAAGCCAGAACTGGAACTCAAGCAGGCTAGGAAGCAGGAGCTGATGCAGAGGCCATCAAGGGATGTTCTTTACTGGCTTGCTTCCCCTGGCTTGCTCAGCCTGCTCTCTTATAGAACCCAAGACTTCCAGCCCAGGGATGGCACCACCCACAAGGGGCCCCACCCCCTTGATCACTAATTGAGAAAATGCTCCACAGCTGGATCTCATGGAGGCATTTCCCCAACTGAAACTCCCTTCTCTGTGGTAACTCCAGCCTGTGTCAAGTTGACACACAAAACCAGCCAGTACAACCACTTTGGACACACTTGGGGTTTTCCTGATAGATGGTGGTGTGGTTGGATAAATGTGCCAAGTTCCACATATAATGGAATGGTTCTCTTGGAGGAGGTGTAAGCCTTAGCAGGTGGGACTTAGAGAGAGATCCTAAGATCACCAGAGATAAAAGCATTTTCTTTATAAAACTTTTTGTCTCAGGTTTCTTTCTTTCTTGTCTTTTTTTTTTTTTTTTTTTTTTTTTTTTTTTTTTTTTTTGAGATGGAGTCTCACTATAAAGCCCGAGCTGACCTGTAACTTGCTGTGTAAACCAGGCTGGCCTCGAACTCATAGACCCCAGTGCAGGCATTAAAGGCAAACACCACTACTCATGACCCCAAGTCAGATATTTTGTTGAAGAGACAGAAGACAGACCAACACATGTGATACATTTTAAATCAATTTCCACCTTCACAGAGACAAAGATTCTTTTTCAGGTGTGTGTGTGTGTGTGTGTGTGTGTGTGTGTGTGTGTATGCAGATGCACATGAGTCCTGGTGTGTCAAAGGTCTGTGTTGACACCACAGGATAAACTGAGTCAGGCAGCAAGGTGTGGCATCAGGGACTGGGGTCATTGCTGAAAGTAACTGATGGGGTCAGTCCAGAGTGTGACTGACAGGGGCTGCCTATGGCATGCAGCAATTAGCAAAAAAGAAAAATGTGAAATCAAACACACACACACACACAAACACACACACACACACACACACACACAGCGTGCGCAGGCACGCAAGCACATACTGGCACACACACACAGTGGTTGAAGCTAAGGCAGGCTCCAGCACTTTTTTTTATCTCTTAAAGCTTTTTATACCCTTTAGGCAAAGTTTTTCTTTTTAGCAAGTTATCTCAGCCACAAGCTAAATAATCATTACAAAAAATATTCGTCAAAAACAGATTAGAATCATTACACAAGAGGAGATTACAACAGGATTGCTGATTATGTGTTTCTTTTTTGAAACTGATAACTAACTAAACAATTCTCATCTTACTTTCCACAATTTTTTTGTGATTTTTTTTTTTTGTCAGAGATTAACAGTTTATGCAGGCCAAGTCTATAGTAGCAAGCTTCTCCCTACGCTTGGCTGGGGACGATCTGCACTTACTAAGGAACAGGTCATCTAGCTCGTGTCTTATTTTGAAGTCTCCATCAGCAAGACTGGCTAATCATCTGTTCTCTGTCCTTATACTCATAATTGAATTGTTTATCCTTTGTCCATAACCTTTCTATTTCATGGTGCACACCGAAACCTGTTATCACATCCCTAGATCACAAGATCAGGGAACTCAGGACCAACCTAGAGTGAATGCTTTCTTTGATGATTAACCTGTCCCAAGCCTATTTTTCTTGCTACTTCAATTACATGCTTGTAAGGCATGAACGGTCCCTGTGCTCCTTTCGCTAACTCATGCAGCTCTTGCCAGTCTATGAAGAAGGGGCACATTCTATTCCTGATTCTAACTTTAAACTTTCTATCAACTATCCTGACTTCCCAAAATTACTTAAATCAAGCTAACTTCTTAAAACTCCTTACATCAAATCCGGAATTCCGTAAATCATCATTAATTCATCTAAACAGCCTTACTTCAAGAACTTTCAATCTCACGTTGATCTGAAGGAAACTTGCCCAACAGATCGGGCTATCATCCAGGAGATAATCACACCAGGCTATGGGTGGTGAGGGTCTCCCACTGTCCACTGACACCAAGTGAAATGAACGAGGAGAATGATGATGACAAACCTGAGATGGCACATCAGTAGGAAGAAGCAACCCTGGCAGGCAGTCTTTGGGGCCACCCCTTTCCAGAGTGAACCCACTGTAGTAGGGAGCTAGGTCGTGGGCAGATTCCAGGGAGCTTACTTGCCCACTGTAGCTCCTCCCGCACGGCGCCTGCCACTGGTGCCTGCCACTGGTGCCTGCCACTGGTGCCTGCCA
>JADRCD010230443.1:0-12857 GCA_019843815.1 Montemys delectorum
GGGCACAAAGCACTAGCATTGGCGGTGCCATGTGAGGGAGCTGCCTGGCACGGCGCCTTGGGCTTTGAAATTTACTCTTCCATGAAACTCTTCCCTTATTTCACACCCTGAGCATTTGGAGGTGTATCTGCACAGAAAGAAGGGGAAAGGAGTCAGGCCAAGGCTTTCTCCATGTACCTCAAACTGTAACCTAACTTAATGTGTAAGCTGAACATAGCCAAGAATTCATCCCATAGTCAAATAAGATGAACGGGAGTTTCAACCCATAATGTTGATAACACTCCACTTTCTTCTCTCTGTCTATGAATGTAAAAGCTGCTCATTTTGTAAGATGGAATACTAGGATTTTTTTTTTAAAATCTGGTCTGTTGTGTGACTCCAGAATAATAAAGCATTTAAGACTTGGGGAAAAAAAAAGACTTTTTGTAATTTTTTTATAGACTAAATTGATGTAAATGAAGCTACAGAATATGTGACAGAAAATAATGGCTCAATGCCTGACAAAAATGAGAGGGCAAGGGAGCAGAGAAAGCAGCAAGAACAGAGGCTCAAATAGGAGGGGGAAAAGGCTTATCTTTTCACATTGCTGGAAGACCAGTGTGTCTAGATATGGTTGCCTAAGAGCTGAAAGCAGGATGGATAAAGGGGCAAGGGACAGACCATCAGAGCTTCCTATGCCCTGGAAGGAAGGTTAGTTTTCTTTCAACTTAATGGGAAATCTAGTTAAAGATACAGGCAAGGCTGATTTCGTGGATCTGAGCTTGGGACCTTGAGCTGGAGCCCTCTCTCAGTCTCTAGAGTTTTCTGCAGCAGAGGTTGGCAGAGTCCCTGTTTTTAAATGGTCTGATCAAAAGTTGAATGAATTCTGACACAGAGATGCAAATTTCTCATTAATGTGATCAATGAGGATGAATTATGCCAATTGCCCATTCAATGGGCAAGTTTTAAGCATTCCATCAAAGCCTCACTTCTTAGGATCATAAAGTTTTGGTCTAGTCTTTATTGTTCAAAGTGAGGCTCCTAGCACTTGTTAGTAATATAGAATCTTGGAAATTTTGAGCTGAAGGGATAGATGGCTCAGTGGTTATGTGTGCATTCAGATCCCAACACCGATATTAGGTAGATCACAGGTGGTATAAATGCCAGCTGCAGAGAGTCTGAAACCCTCTTCTGGCTTCTACAGGCACCTGCACTCACATGCAGGTCTGCACACACATACATATACTTTAAAAAATAAAAATAAATCTTGAAATAAATGCAGAATCTCTGGCCCCACACTGATCTAATGAGTTCAGAACCCAGGGCTAGGGTAGCAAGCCCTCTCGATCTTGAAAGTGTTCTAAGTAACTGCCCTGAATCAAACTGGAGAAGTGCTGGGGCTCTAGCCCTGGGGCCTCGGCATTACTGTGACCTGGAGTAACAATCCTCAGTTCTCTGTGCTCATTTGCCTCATTTGAAAATGTGATGTATAAGTAGGTTGTGCGGTGACTATGCGGTGCCCAGCAATCGATAGGTTTTTATCATTATGGAATGGTTGCTGCAGGCTGAGCACTATGAAGCCGAGGAGATGGAAAAGGCTATGTTTCTGCTCTTTTAGGACCCCCTTTCTGGTTAGAACGATTATAATTGATGAAAAGTCATAAGTTACATCTTAATGTGTGTGAATTCTACTCAGTATTTTTACAACTTCGGGTGTATGTAGGCTGTGAGTCCTAACTTCCCCATCTAGAACATGGACATGAATCTGTTACTTCCTCTAAATGATTACTGTATAAATGATTAAAGTCTTAAGCTCTCACTATATTACCTAGGAAATGTTACACTCTTAATAATGTTAGCCATGATTATTCCATGGACAGCAGGTAACTGAAATAAGATAGTTGGTGATGTTAAAAGAATAGTTTTAAAGGGGACTGCAAAGAGAATCTCTATTCTTAAAAGGCAGGTGTGAGTCATTGCTGGGCTCACTGAACAGTATTTCTTTGGCTAAAAGCCATAGAAGTAGAAGGTAACTACTTATTAAATAAACTAAGCTCCTTGTAGCTAGGAATATTTAGCTATTTTGACTAATGTTAAAGAAAAAAGAATGGAGAGTAAATCAATGAGGAGTGACTTATTCAAATGCAATCAATGGATATGTAGAACTGTTTAATGTAGTAAACCTGTATTTGAAGCAAAGAAAGTGGGGATGAGATGGGAACTATTTCACAGGACATGTATTTCAGATAATTCAGAAATAACCAATACAAAGGGGTTGCCATAAACACTAGAGCATCATAAACATCAGTGATCAGCAGAGGGAGAGCAGGGGTCATCTCAGTGACAGAGACTGATAAAGGAAGTTATCAGGAAATCAAATCGGTGGCATAGGAGCAAGTTCAAGTCAAAGGATCAGGCAGAATGTTTAAGGAGACTAAAAGAAGAGAACGAAGTAAATGATTAGGGGCTGGAGAGGACCCAAGAGTAGAAGAAAACAAGAGCATCTACGCAGTCCAGTCGTTAGGGTTATGTAAATGAACGTCTACTCCAGCTCATCATTGAATGGATGCCAGGCTCCATTCAACTTTCCTGCCATGACAGACTATACAGGAATTACTTAGCAACTTTATACAAGTAAATCCTTTTTAGATTGGTTCTGGGTTCATAGCAACATTAAGTGGAAGCCACAGAGTTTTCCCTGATTTCTTTGCCACAGACAGACAGACAGACAGACAGGAAGACAAACATACACATACACACACACACACACACACACACACACACACACACACGCGCACACACACGCACACACACGCACGCGCGTGCACAGGAGGGAAAGATGGAGAGAGGAAAAGAGGCAGGGAGGGAGGGGGAGAGAGAAAGAGAGAGACAGAGTTGGGTTTTTTTGTGTGTAATCAAAATGCACTACTACAGTAGTGGTTTTAACCTCCCTAATGCTGTAACCCTTTAATACAGTTCTTTATGATGTTGTGACCCCAACCATAAAAATACTTTATTGCTACTTTATGATTATACTCTTTCTACCATTATGTTTCATAATGTAAATATTTGATATACAGGATATCTGATATGTTGCTCTCGAAGAGGTTGAGATTCACAGGTTGAGAACCACTGCACTAGAGTGTTATATTAATCAAATTATTTATTAAGATGGATGAAAACTGTCAACTCATTTCCATTCAAAGTGCATAGCTTTATTAGCATTTGCTCATGGTGTTGTGCATTTACATTTGGACATATTATAATGCTATGCATGTGATTGTAGATATTGTAGTATTGCAGAGAGTCATTTCACAGGCCCCCAAATTCTCCATGCTCCACTTCTTTGTCCTTCATGTCTCCTAACTCCTGGAAGCCAATGGCCACTATCTCTACAGCTTTGTGTGTTATAGAGTGTTGTATAGTTAGAGCTTCTATCACTAGTAGACTTGTTTCTTCCACAGTTTTCATGACTTGATCATTTCTCTGTGGAATGGAATAGGATCCCACTGCCTGGATATATAACCGTTTATTCATTCACTGAAGGGTGTCTTAATTGCATCTGAGCTCTGGCAATTATGAATGAAGTTGCTGTAAACATCTATGTGCAGGCTTTTATGTGGACACATTTTTCATTCTTTTCAATAAGTTGCAAGGATTGTGATTACTAGATTGTATGTTAAGAATATGATTAGTTCTGTGAGAAACTATCAAACAGCCTCCAAACTAGCCAGGCCATTTTCCACTCCTATGTGTGATGAATGAGTGCCTCTGCCACTATAAGTTCTCGCCAGCATTTGGATTCTAATAGGTGTGTGGTGGTGTGTCTTTGTTTTGATTTTCGTTTCTCTGACATCATATGATGTGCTACCACTTGTCTCCCATTCATTTGTCACCTGTATGTCTTCTTTTGAGTAGATCTGTTTGTGACTATGGCTCCATTTTAACTTCACTTACTCATGTTCATATTGTTACTCTCTAAGAGTTCTTCGCATAATTTGCCTGATACTCCTTTATCATAAGCTGCTTACAAATGGTTTCTCCACATATGTGACTTTTCCCCATTGTATTGACACTTAACACCTTTTTTATTAAATATTTTCTTTATTTGCATTTCAAATGTTCTTCCTTTTCCTGGCTTCCCCTCCGGGGAAAACCCTAGTCCCTCCCCCTCCCCCCTGTTCACCAACCCACCCTCTCCCACTTCCTGGCCCTAGCATTCTCCTACACTCAGTCATTGAGCCTTCACAGGACCAAGGGCCTCTCCTCCCACTGATGACTGACTAGGCCATCCTCTGCTACATATGCATCTGGAACCATGAGTCCCACCATGTGTACTCTTTGGTTGGTGGTTTAGTCCCTGGGAGCTCTGAGAGTACTGGTTAGTTCATATTGTTGTTCCTCCTATGGGGCTACAAACCCCTTCAGCTCCTTGGGTCCTTTCTCTAGCTCCTTCATTGAGGATCCTGTGCTCAGTCCAATGGATGGCTGTGAGCCTCAACTTCTGTATTTGTCAGGCACTAGCAGAGCCTCTTAGGAGACAGCTATATCAGACTCCTGC
The DNA here is from genome assembly GCA_019843815.1 of Montemys delectorum. NCBI lineage: Eukaryota > Metazoa > Chordata > Mammalia > Rodentia > Muridae > Montemys > Montemys delectorum. The sequence continues at coordinate 4,541 of JADRCD010230443.1, forward strand.
CAGCAAGAACTTGTTGGCATCTACAATAATGTCTAGGTTTGGTGATTGTATATGGGATGGATTCCCAGGTGGGGCAGTCTCTGGATGGCCTTTCCTTCAGTCTCTGCTCCATACTTTGTCTCTACAACTCCTTCCATGAGTATTTTGTTCCCCCTTCTAAGAAGGATCAAAGTATCCATACTTTGGTCTTCCTTCTTTTTAAATTTCATGTGGTTTGTAAATTGTATCTTGAGTATTCTATGCTTCTGGGCTAATGTCCACTTTTAAATGTCAGAAACATGAATGACTTAACCCTTTCAATACAGTACCTTTCCCAGATCATGCTTTCAGCTACTACCTGATAAGGAAGACAGCTTGAGAGATGACACTTGGAGTTGAGCACTACACACGATTTGAGAAATAGTAAGTGTTCAGGACAGTTGGTTGGCATGGTTGCTACTACTATTCTCAACACTACCACTGTTCTCAATACATATGGTCATATTACACAGTGAAGCATCTGTTGGTATCAATACCTGTCACAACTTTGTCCACCCTTTCTCGGAATCCTCTCCATGAATTTTATTTTATATTAGTTAAAAAAAAGCATGATCTCTGCTTTCCATGTTAGACCATTTTCTCAAGTTTCAAAGTTGATGGGCATGAAGACTCATTTTCTAGAGACTTCATAGAATGATAATAGCCCAGTGACTGCACCAATGTAAACATTCAATAAACATATGTTTCCCACAATGCAATATTTTTATTAATTATTTGGGAATTTCACACAATATACCTCATCACACTCACTACCTTTTCATCCCAGGTCCACTCTCCCACCTTGTATATTGAGTAAAGAAATTACTCTGATAAGTGGTTATTAGCCCAGAAGTTCAGAATACAAGAAGAACAACCCACAAACCACAAAAAAACTTAAGAAGAAGGAAGACCAAAAGGTAGACATTTCATTCCTTCTTAAAAGGGGGAATCAAATACCCATGGAAAGAGTTACAGAGATTAACTATGGAGCAGAGACTGAAAGAAGGACAAGCCAGCCTAAATATAGCTATCTCCTGAGAGGCTCTGACAATACCTGACTAATACAGATGTAGAGGCTCACAGCCATTCATTGAACTGAGTACACAGTCCCCAATGAAGGAGTTAGAGAAAGGATCTATGGAACTAAAGGGTTTGCAGCCCCTTAGGACAAACAACAATATGAACTAACTAGTACCATCAGAGCTCCCAGAGTCTCAACCACCAACCAAGGACTATACATGGTGGGACTAAATGTTCTGGCAGCATGTGTATAGTAGAGGATTGCAAAGCTGATCATCAATAGGAGGAGAGGACCTCGGCCTTGTGAAGGTTTTGTGCCCAAGTTTAGGGGAATGCCAGGACCAATAAGTAGGAGAGGGTGGGGTGGTAGGCATGGGGAGAGAGAGGCAACAGGGGTTTGTTCTTGTTGTTTTTGTTTGTTTGTTTGTTTGTTTGCTTTTTGGAGGGGAAACTGGGAAAGGAGAAATTTACATGTAAATAAAGAAAATACCTAATTTAAAAAAAAAAAGAAATTAGCATTATGGACAACCCAGGATACCACTTGATGCTACTCTTCTTCTCTTCCTTATTTCCCACCGAGGACATGGGCTTCTTGAAATATCGTGGAATTTCACTTCCATCTTTTATGGCACTTCACAGTTGGGTTTCAATGTTTATTATTTTACTGTGTACCTCATCTGCTGCAATGGCTAATGCCGTCACTTTGACAGAGTAGAGAGTCAACAGGGAGATGGGCCTCTGAGTATGCTTGAGAAGGTCCTCCTAATCTCATTAATTACATTGAGAAGAACTGCTCATTGTGGGTGGCACCATTCCCTAGTTAGGATCCTGGACAGTGTAAGTGGGAGAGGGAACTGATTCCTGATTGAGGGAGTGATGTGATCAGCTCCTGCAAGCTCCTTACATGAAGTCCCCTGCCTGGGTAGTCTAGATCTTGAACTTTGAACTAATAATCCATAACTGCATCTTAGGAAATAAAAACCACACCGCTTAGTGCTTCTATGCATTGGTAGTACTGCACCTGGTGTCATTTCCAGCCTGTAGAACTCCCTTGAGCATTCCGGGTCATGCCATTGTGATTGTGATAATACTCTCACTCTTTGTGGCTGAAAGTGCCCCTATTTCACTTTCTCTTTTAGATGATGGTTTTGGTTTTTAGGTAACGCATTCTAGGTTGACTCAATGACTTTCAGTGCATTAAAAACGTGTTGTTTCTTTATCTTCTTGCCTGGACAGTTTCTTTTTAGAAATCTATCATTTGCTCTTTTACATAATGTGCCCTGCTCCCTCCAATTGCTCCTAATCTTCTTACTATCGGCTCACAGCATTCTCACCATAAATCACTTTGGTGCACCCTTTTTGTGGCCTTTTTGGTACTTACTCTGCTTGAGCATCCTTGAATTTACTATATTGTGGATTTTTTTTCCCTGTCACATTCAGGAATCTATTTTTTTACTTAATTTTTTCCAAGTATCTATTTTCTATTCTAAATAAACACAAATTATAGAACTTGGTGGAAGGTTTTTGAGGCTATGGTGTGTGTGTGTGTGTGTGCATATGTGTGCATTCATGCATATGTATGTGTGTGTACATGTTGTTTTGTTTGCTTTACCTTTTATCTGTGCACTTCAGTTTGGAAATAATTTATTTGTCTCTCAGTTATAATCCTTTGGGGTATTAAGCTTCGTGTTAGACTTACTCACTCTTTGTATTGAGGTATTACATTTCTCTTTCAGAATTTCAATTGAATTCTTTTCTTCTATAGTTTTCTTGTATGTGTGGCGTTCTTTAATGTCCCTCTCTTCATTATGCCTGTGTCTTCCTTCTCATGCTTACTCATGTCTTCCTGTGTTGACAGTCTTGCTTACTAACGCCACTCTTCCTGTGACTCAAGTTTGTTTCCATTCATGTTTTTCTCTCATGTTTGTGAATTCTAGGTTCATTTTTGCTCATAAGTCTAGTGGTTTTCTATTTTATACTGGCCATTGGGAACTACACTATTGAGTGTATTTAGCAGTCTTCATCATTAAGTGAATCTAGTTCTAAGGCATGGCATCTGCTTGTGGTGTAGGCTTATTTCTCCCCTTCTTCAAAGAAGTCTAGTATTGTATTTACTTTGGACAAAAGTCCCCATACTTCTAAAAGCTAGCTTTGCTGAGACTTCTCTTGAATATGGAAGTGTTCAACAAATATTTCAGTCTGGCTCTCTGCAACTTAGATGCTAGTCACTCCTGAGTGAACTCAAACAGAGCTCTGGAGCATAGGCTCCTACGAGCTGGCTCTCTTGATGAATGGAGTTTTTGCACAGGCACACTTTGTTATCTGACCAAAGGTGCCAGAAAACTGTTGTATATCCTTCTGTGGGACTAGAAGATCAGTCGTGCAAACTCTACTCCGTATAGCACCTTGTCCTCCAAATTCTTGGTGTTGCTGTAGCTCTGAATTTAATCTGGGGCTTCCAAAGCCCTGGTTAGGAGGTAACAAAGGCAGAAATCCAGGTTGATTGTAAACTTAACTCACCTTTGGTCAGAGTTTAAGGTTGACTTCTGCCTTCTGTTTTGTGTATAAAAACAGTTCATCTTCATTGTATTTTTCAGTTTCTAATGTTCTCTTTTCAAAATGATACTGGAAAAAGTAATTTGGTCATCTTTTCTCAGACGCTATCAAAAATAGAAGTTATACTGTACATTTTGAAAGACTCTCCTGGCTGTTGTGTGGAGGGTGGAATAAATAGGGGAAGAGGGAAGACAGGTGAACAGCTAAGTTGCTGCTCCATCCAGCTGAGAAACATGGAGAAACTGAAATTTAGCAAAAAAATTCCAAGTTAATCCCTCAACACCCAAATAAAATGAAGTTTACCAGAGACTGGCCATAAATGTTTTTACTCTCTACTCATTAGAATGGCTAGTTTTTTCTTTAGTCTTTTATACTGAGAAACTTGATTAATTCTTTAAAGTTCTAACAAGGAAACATGTAAGATAATGTATTTATTAACTTTTTGTATTAATATCATTATCTGGATGTACATCAAAAGATCTTCATGTGAGTGCTCAGAGACAAAATTGTCTGAGTAGTTTTTGGATAAATGCAGTGAAAGACATTTTTGAAACCTGATATTTTTCACTGCTAATTTTAGCTAGACCTCTTTTTCTAAATACTAATGGATAAGATTTTCCCCACATTGTGTACACACACAAAAGGAAAGAAGGGAGGAAAGAAAGAAAGAAAGAAAGAAAGAAAGAAAGAAAGAAAGAAAGAAGAGAAGAAAGAGAAAGAATGAAAAGGAAAGGAAGAGATTTGCTTTCTTCCCTTGTGTCTCAGAGTATACAACCAGTAGGTCAATGTTTTATTAAAGGCCCGCTGTGTATCGACTATATGATAGACATTGTAGAGTAGTGTAAATCAAAGGGGAAGAGACTGCTTCTGACCTTGGAGGAATCTTAATACAACAATAGACAGAATGGTTGAAATAAACAGCAAGCCACTGCAGTATTCATGCTGGCAGGGCCTGGAGTAGGAGTCAGGAAGATTGGATTCACTGTTTCATGTCTGTTTCCTCTAGAATAACTCTGAACTCTAGACACTGAGCTTCCTTTTCTGCAAACTATGTAATGTTTCTTATCTTACAATTCTGCCCTCAGCAATTTTGATTAAATCCAATCAATTGCAATTTAAGCACAATGTTTTCTAAAAGTTCCAAATTGGTACTCGTTTGCATCTCAGGTTGAAAACCACTGGTCTGCACAGAAGCAGAAAAATAGCTGGCTTACCAACAATAGAGAGCAAGCCCAAATCCTAGCCCATGGGCCCAAGCAAATGTGGAGGAGCAAATCTTAACCTTGACATTTTCTTGCGGTTTGGTAAAGCAAAAAACAAGAGTTTCTCTGGAGTTGTGGAGCATGTGATGGGGTAGAGACCCAGACATGGTAGATATGAGACAGAAAAGATTGTGGGGTAGACATTCTGACAGAAGCTGCCATCTTCAGCTGAGTGGTTCAGCCAACTGGTGGTAACCCTGGGAAGCGAGGGGTGAAATAATATTCTTCTCTCTCTTCTGTCCCTTTAGTCTTCTCCCAGTGCTCCTTCCTGATGATGGAGCCAACTCAGAAGCCATGTACCATCACTTTCTGAGGCTCAAATCAGCATTCACAGTGGACTTGAGGATTAATGGAAAGCACTCAGTCCAAGTCATTTTTAACGACCAAAACTAAGAGACCCAGATACAAATAATGGCCACCCCTTTCCCTCCAAGAGACTGTAGGGTACCACTGAATGGAGAGAACAGCGAGTGTTCATCATTAGCCTATAAACACTATATCATGGCCTAACAGAATGTTCACAGTGGTCCTGGTGTTCATACTCAGCTAGCTCAACACTTCCTGCTCCAGGGAGTCTATGGCAGAGAAAAGGACTGGAAATTTTAAAAAATACAATTACATGCAAGGAATATGTCACTAGACATCCTTCAAAAGATGCCATGTGGAGTGCTTTACACTCCTTAGAGCCTAAAATAGTTGAAGGACAGCTATTTTTCTTCTCAAGGACAATGAATCCAGGGCTGAAATGGCTCAGTTTGATCATCAGCAGTAGCTGCAGAGATGGCAGGTGCCATTCTGAAGACGTTATCCACGGCCTGCTAGGGCTAGGTATGGTACATCTGCTTATAGATAAGGTCCTCTAACTGCAAGGGATAAAGAGCCAATCATCATAAAGCAACTCAAAAACGAATGTTTTAGATAACAGAAACTCTAGATGCCTCACAGAGACATGGTGTGAATGGCAGAAGTAAGTCAGGAGTAAGAGAGAGTGCTCTGTACAATACCACAAGCCTTTTGCCCTCTGCACACGTGTTACCATCTTCTGTCCTTGGGGGAAGCTCCAGGGCACTCCACTTCCATCAGCTGATGATGAAATTTTGCCCCCACAGACCTTTGAGGAGTAATTGCTTCAAATTCGGCCTGTGTTCCCACTAAAACATACAAGAGAGTACCTCACCTGCAATGCCATCTAAAAATAAGATCGCTGAAATTGTAATCATTTAAGATTAGGTTCTGCTGAAGTACAATGAGTCCCTTAGCCAATACCAAAGGAGGGAGAGGAAGAACAAAGAACAAAAGAGTCATGTGATAACTGAGGCAGAGACTGAGTGATGCCTCCATAAGCTAATAACCATCCCAGATCACTGCCCAATCCAATACTAAAAAGAGGCTAGAAAGAATTCGCTCAGCATAGATTTCAGAGGCCGGCATAGTCCTCTGCTAGCACCTCGAGTTTGGATTTCTGCCTTCTAACAAACCCCTGCTGTTTAAACCACATGGGTTGTGGCCTTTTGTTATTAAGAAAAAAAAAACATAGAAAATGAATATTCTGGGCTTCAGAAATTTTCATTGAATATACTTGGGTCAGATCTACCAGCTACAACAGTTCTCCAAGTTCTTAAGATTGTTAGAAATGTAGATTCCCAATCTCCAGCTCAGCCTTACTGAATGGGAAGCTCTGGAGATAGGCCCAAGGAACACTTTAGCACAAGCTCTCCAAATGATCCCGATGCAGCTACAGATTTAGAACCCACTGGGCAGGTGCAAAAGGAAAGAGTGGTTAAGTTCCAGGGGTGCGGGGAACAGGGTTGTGTAGTCAGTGCCAGGACTTTAGTGCCGTGGGTGTGTGGAGCTCTGATAGTTCCTGGAGAAAGAAGTTGGAAAAGAGGAGGACAAACTGAGTCGCTTTCTCCCTAGAACAAAAAAGGGGCAGCTGAGGTGTCAGTGACACCACTAATAGGAATGGGACCGGAAATATTGTAGTGTTATTGCTGTTAAAGAGACAGCCACATTCCAAGACTCATCTGAAGTAAGGCAACATGTATTACCAATAACATGTTGGCATAATTACTATGGTTACTGTAGTTTCCTTTACTCTCTGGAGCAGTGTTTCTGTACTGGACTTTTGGGTGTATATTGGAACCCACTGGAGAGCTTTCACAAATGGGTTTTGCCCACTAGTTCTCTGTCCATTGACCCCCCCAGATAATTAAAAAATGCAGTTATATTTGAGAACCATTAGTCTTAAAATATATCGTCTCAGATGTGAGCTTTAGCTATTTATTTTATTTTATGGTTTGCTAGTGGTAAGGAATAAAATTTCCTAGGTTTGAGTTTCATGAGCAAAGGAAAAAACAGACAGGGTTTAACTTAGTGCTGTTTTGCTTTGGTGGAGTAAGGTTGTGTCTGTTGTTATAGGAGACAAGGTTTAGCTCATTGAACCTTAGTTTAAAAAACAAACAAACAAACAAACAAACAAAAACTCCAAAAGGACATGACGGGACAGATGTTCCAAATCCATGCTCAGCTCTCTCTGAAGCAGCCATCAGAGGCAGTGAAAACTGGGATTCTGTATTGTTCCTGCTGTGTTAGTGCAAAGGCATATGTGACAGTCAACTTCCCATCCCTGTACCAGAAGAGCTGAGGTAAACAACTTGGGGGAAGGAAAAGTTCCCTTGCCACATGGTTTAAGAGGGCTCAGTTCATGGCTAGTCAGCTTCATTGCTTCTAAGTCTGCAGCAAGGTAGAAACTTCACAGTGGCCGGACAGAGGCTGCTCGTCTCACAATAGCCAGGAAGCAAAGAGAGAGAAGAAATGGCTGGGGATAAGATATACTCTCCTCAGATACCTATCTAGTAAAGATACCCTCCAAGAAGGACCTGCCTCCTAAAGTTTCCACCACTTCCTAATGATTCCATTAAATGACAACCAAGCCTATTGTGTATGCTTTGAAGAGACGTTTCAAATAGAAACCACAACAGTGCATCGATAAGACTGACTAGTGCCGTGTATGTTATGAGCCAGAGTGAAAACACCAGAGATTGCAAGTAATTTGATTTAGATTTAGAAGGTTACAATATGCTCAAATCATGTCTAAAAATCATGTCCACTTAACCACTTAAATCTTAGTGTCAAATGAGAATTAGAGATGGAATTGTGATTAGGAATTATTTGTCAGCTACAAAATAAAATCCACCTAATCCAAAATTACATATGAATCTGGAGTCACATCTGTTGTTGCAGGATATTTGGCCACACTGTGAACCCTGATATTGTGTTATTTACGGGAAAACCCTGTTTTTAGTTGTGGGGTGGCTCAGCCTTAGCACATGCCTTTAATCCAAGAACCTTCTGCTTGAATATTTTAAACAGGATTAAATAAAGTGAGCCATAGTTCAAAAGGTGAGGAAGCAACCAGTTGACAGGAAGTGAACATATAGGATTATTTAAATATATATATA
>JADRCD010230444.1:0-12743 GCA_019843815.1 Montemys delectorum
TAGATCCAGGCATGGCAGTACACACCTTTAATCCCAGGAGACAAAGCCAAACAGATCTCTGAGTTCAAGGCTAGCCTGGGACAGAGCAAGTTCTAGTTGAAGGAAAGCTCAAGTCCAGGTATGGTGGTATACATCTTTAATCCCAGGACTCAGAAGAGAGAGCCATCCAGATCTCTGAATTCCAGGTCAATCTACAAATTTCCAATCTATAGCAGTCTCAACAATATTAAAAGTCCAAAGTTCAAAGTCTCTTCTGAGATACATCCAATCACTTAATTGTAATCCCCAAAGCAAGACAGGAAACAAGCTGGGTAAACTCTAAACTTAGGCAAGTGAGAGCTTTGGAAAACAGAAAGCTGGCAATAGAATAAGGGGGCAGGCATATTCCAGCATATTCCAAGTAAGTAGTCCAACTTGGCAACTTCGGCCATGTGGCTCTGGCTTTAGAGTCATGAACAGAAGGCACTAGTGGGACAATTGTTGCTGGTTAGGTGGAGCTAAGAAATTAGCAGTGATTAAGAAGAGAGCAGCATCCCTGAGGTGAAATCTGAGAAGTTTCTTCTGAGAGCACAAAGAAGCTGTTTTCCAGGGATGGCCAAGGTTGTACCTCCAGCTACAGCTGGACTTGGTAATGTGTAAGAGTCACCCAGGTGGCACTGGTTTCGAAGGCATGAAGGGGTCAGAAAGAATATCTTGTCACCTGAGAGGCCATAAAAGCTCATTGGTGAAGGTGCAGCTTTAATTGCAGTTGAAAGCCCAGGACTGAAGGAGCTATGCAAAGTTGAGGCTTGACAGCATAAAGGGAGCCTAGGAGAGGCTACTGCTGAGGTTTGGTTGGATTGAGAAACCCCAGCATGTTTGAGGTGCCAGTACCATGGGCTGACTACCATGAACAGCAGTCACAATGCAATGGAGTCAACCAGAGTCCAGAGTTCTACAGAAGGCAGAGCAGAAGTGACGCTAACCTTTCAGAGGAGTCTAGAAGATCTTGTGTGGATCCCAGACATTGGAACAAGAAGCAGGGGGAGGGGGAATGGGATGGGGGGGGGTTTGGGGGGGAAAGAAGAAAGGGGGTAAATTTTGAAATGGAAATAAAAAAAGTATCTAATAATAATAAAAAAGTGATCCTGTGACAAAAAATAAATGAATGAATGAGTGAATGAATGAATAAATAAATAAAATTTAAATGGTGAAAAAAAAGAAGCTGTAAAGTTGAAATTGCCTTAGACATCCCAAGATATTAGAGATGTCAGAGCTGTGGTATATCTGTCAAGAAAAGGTGTTAACAGGGAGTAGAACCAGCCCAGGAGAAAGAAGTTTATTGCAGTTAACAAAGATAAAAAAAGAGTTGGAAATCTAAAGACTGCTTTGACATCAGACATGGCGATACAGTGTTTGGAGTTTGCTCAGCTGGTTTCTTGTCTTGCTTTGGGGATTACAGTTAAGTGATTGGATGAATCTCAGAAAAGACTTTGAATTTTGGACTTTTAACATTGTTGTACTGCTATAGACTATGGGGACTTTGAGGTAGGACTAAATGTATTTTGTATTAGGCTATGTTTAGGTATGGCCCCCGTAGATTCATATATTTGAATAAGCCTATGAAGACCAGGGAGTGGAATGTGGTGGCTTGAGTATGCCTGACCCAGGAAGTGGCACTATTTGGAGGCGTGGCCTTGTTGGAGCAGGTGTGGTCTTGTTGAAGTAGGTGTGTCACTGTAGCACTTTAAAACCCTCATCCTAGCTGCCTGGAAGTCAATCTTCTGTTTGCCTTTGTAACAAGATGTAGAATCCTCAGCTCCAGCAACACCATGCCTGATTGGACACTGCCATGCTTCCCATCATGATTATAATGGACTGAACCTCTGAACCTGTAAGCCAGCCCCAATTAAACGTTGTCCTTTTTGAGAGTTGTCTTGGTCATGGTGTCTGTTCACAGCAGTAAAACCCTAACTAATAGACTTCCTAATAGTATCATTCCCTATGGGCTAAGATTTCAAACACATGAGTCTATGGAAGCCAATTCTACTCAAAGCAACATACCTTCATTATATTTAACCTCTCAAATACCTTTAATATAGTCCTAGTTTATTAGATACAGGTGGTTCAGCAAATCAACATCTGTATAAGCTCCACATATGCATTGTGTACATGCTAGAACTTGAGAATTATTAAAACTTAATATTCATTTATCTTTATTGGTCCCTTTCATTTTAAAAGAACACTGGGAATTGTTATGTCAAAGAAAAATTCTTTTCTTGCCCTTAAGCATGCAAAGAAACTGTGAGAACTCATCAGTAGGAGGCAGATTCACATTAAAGAGCCTCTGGGTTAGCATTTATGTTATTTTCATAATTTCTTTTTTTTTTTTTTACAATATAAAGGTCATTCTCTGGATCATCTAAGAACAGTAGCTATCCTTTGTTATTCCATGATATTCATTTAAGTATAATAAATATGAACAGAGTGTAAATTTAAGATTTTGAGTATAATCAAGGTTGGCAGAAGCTAATTAAGTAGGACATAGGCAGAAAGGTTCTTAATTAGCCTTTAAGAAATTGTCACTTATCTTGTGACTTGCAATTTTAAGGAACAAAAGAGCCAGAAGAAACAGCACATCACATGTGTGCAGATGAAGGCCATAACTCAGACCATCTGGGCACAAAGGCAATTGTAACACACAGGAGAGTATTAAGACAAAGTGAGTCTGACCTTGTGCTGCAGAATAGTTGTCTAACTAAATAGAGGAGAAAGTTAATATAATATTTTTTTCTGTTAGGATTAGCTAAACTCATTTCAGTACATTGGGAGACGGTTTGAAGAGAGAAAAACAAGGCATGTGGTTCCCAAGAACTGAGTGATGCCACAAAATACATGGCTGTATATGTACACTTACATACACATAAATGTATGGATATGTGTGAGTAGATATGAGCATGTATTTATACATTCCTATTTTTGGGGTATATTGCAGTTTTTGTCATTCGTGACCTGGCTCCTGAGTGTCACATTCTTCACTTCTATTGACTTATGTTGTTAGAACAAGTTGTAGACCTTTCTGAGGTTCAAAGGTATGAGACACACATTCCATCAGTGATAGGTGAGAGGGAAATTATGAAACAGTGTGTGGGAATGAAAATTATTATTCCAATTTTGCAAAATACAATCTGCCAATATCTTTTAAGAAATATGTTTATTTCTCCTAATAGGTTTATTGATAAGATTTTCATGATGAAGTCTTAGCCTCTTTTCTGTATCAGTAGGATTTGATGCAATAATGTCTGTTCTTCTATTATTGGTAATTTGTGCCTTCTCTGTTTCCTTAATCAGGTTAGCTATTTTTAAAAACTTATTGATTTTTTTCAGAAACAAGCTAATGATCTCACTGATTCTCTCTAAATTTTAAATTACATTAATTTCCATTTTTATCATTGAAGGTTTTTAATTCCTCATTTTGAATTAAATATATTCCACTTCTTTATTATTCGCTTTGTTCTTATATAGCTTATTGAGATAGAAGCTTGAATAATTTATTTAGGTTAGTCTTAAAATATATGCATTTAAATTACAAACATTCTAAACACTTATAAACACATTTGATGTACATTTTAAAGGTTTGTTTATATGGGTGTTTTTTCTGCATATATGCCTGTATATTAGAAGAGGCCATTGAATGCTATGATAGATGGTTGTAATCCATCATATGATTGCTCACAGTTGAACTCAGGATCACTAGACGATCAGTCAATACTCTTAGCCACTGAGCCATCTCTTAGCATTGCTATATTTTAATACACTGTATTCTCTCTGTTGTTTAATTAATATATTTTTTCTAGTTTTTATTGTGTTCTTCTTAGATTCAAGGATTATATAGAAGTATTTTATTTAATTCCTTAAACAATTGAGGCTGTTTTGCTTTTTTTCTTTTTGAGTTGCTTCATTGCTGGCATAAAGTATATGTAACATAAAACTTACTGTTAATCATGGTTATATCATTTTGTAAAACTAATCCATTTTTGTTAGTCAATGGCAGCTCCTTAAAGGAACCTGTTTTTCTAGATTCTTGCCCTCCCCTCCCTGCTGCCCTGAAAAATGTTTGTCAATTACCTGATATTTCTAACTTCGAAGTATTATATTCCTTAGTTTCCTGTAGTTCTTTGTCTGGGGTTTTGAGATTTTTCCCTTTCCACATTAGCACATCGGTTAGTGTTGTCACTGTTCTCACAATGATGTGGTTAAGGTATGGGAGGCGTCGCTTACCTTTTATTTCTTGGAGACACAATTTCACTGCAGTCTTCCTGGTCCTCTGGTTCTAACCGCCGCTCCTCTCTCTTCTGGGACAGTTCCTGAGCTTTAGTGAAGGATGTTCCATTGGCGTCAGACACCCAAAGTCATTTTTTTCTCTGTGTTTTGAACAGTTGTAGTTTACCCCAATGCTCTCTGTCTGTTGCAAAGAGAAGCTCCTTTCATAAGGGATGAGAGCTACACTTCCCTGTGGCTATGAGAATGATGATTTAGTATGCAGTTAGTAATTATGATGGTTTAGAAAGGTGTCCTTAGATTCTCCTCTAAAATGCATGATATGACAATTCCTGAGTAGTTGGCTGTGTTTCCAGTACTATAATGAATGGGCTCTACATTAACTTAGCCAGCTACTGGTTACCAACAAGGTATACATGCCACCACTGCACCTTTAGGAACATCTTGCCACGATGGTCATTCAGTGTCAGTGAATGCGAATGGTGTCTCATTGTAGTTTAGCTTTGCTTTTGCCTAGTGACGATGTGGAACTTCTTTTCACATGCTTAGCGGATATTTAATATCTTCCTGGGAAAGATAGCCATTTAAATATTTATCCCATTTTAAAATTAGATTGACTTGCTTGTTACAGAGTTGTAAGAGAAGCTGTGTCTGCAGAAACCTATTGATTAGAGCTAAGTACTGTGGAGAGACTGGCATGGTACAAGGGCAGAGGCAAGTCACGTCATCTTGGACTTGCTTTAGACCACAGTCAGCTATTCCTGTGAGTAGTAGATAAAATTCTTTTGGAGTTTATTAAGCTAGCATACTACTAGCTTCCACCAGTCCAAAAGGTAAGGAATATCATCAGACAACACCTTATGCCTACATGAAAGCTTCCCCCATCTTGCTGTAATTGCTTTTCTGATGTATCTACCATTGTGTTTTAAACTTGAGTTGATTTATAACTGTCTTTTATATGCAAAACTATAAAACTTCATGTCTTAGTTAGGGTTATTCTTTCTGTGTAGAAACAGCATAACCAAAGCAACTTGTGGAGGAAAGGGCTTCTCAACTTACAAGTCTACATAACAGTTCATTATCAAAAGCAGTGAGGGCAGAAATTCAAGAAGGGCAGGAACTTGATGGCAGGAGCTGATGCAGGGGAGTGCTGCTTTATTGGCTTGCTCCTCATGACTTGCTTGGCCTGCTTTCTTATAGAATCTAGGACCACCAGCCTAGGGATGTCACCACCCACAATGGACTGGGCCATCTCCCATCACTCACTATTAAGAAAATGCTTACAAGTTTGCCTGCAGCCCTATCTTATGGAGGTGTTTTCTTAACTGAGGTTTGTCCTTTTTGGATGACTTCAGCTTGTGTCAAGTTGACACAAAACTATCTAACACACTTTAGGAAATTTCTTGTATGTTGGAATATGGTATTTAGGGCAACCTACACTTGTATTCCAGGGCCATCGTCTCTCAAAATGGCTCCAGAATAAACTATCTTTAATCCCCTTAAAGATGAGAGCTGTGTTTTTTTCTTGACAAGTCCTTTATGTATTTTGCATAGTAGTCTCTTACATACTATTTGTAAATATTTTCTTCAATTTAGTGGTTGTATTTAATTTCCTATCTAGTAGAATCATTGAATAAAAATATTTTAAATTTTGTTGAAGCTCCATTATCTAGATTTAGTTTGTGCTTGTAGAGGTCACTACCTCTTTAGGAATGAATTCATTGCCAAATCTAGCATGAATATTTTACTGTATATTTTCCTCTTGAAGAGACTGTCCTCTCCCCATTGTATGTTCTTGACATTGCTGTTGAAAATCAATCTAGTATTGTTATATAGACTTATTTATGGACTTTATTCCAGTCATTTACATGTCCACAACTATGTCACCACCATGCTGCGTTGACTGTTGTATGTTTGTGATGTTTTAAAATCCAATAGTGCGAATCTTACAACTTTATTGTTTTCAAGACTGGTTTCATTATTTGAGGATTGCTGGAAATTCCATATGTATATAACTCTCTACTTTTTTATTTCTACAAAATAGGTCAATAGGATTTTCATAGGGATTGCAGGGAATTGTTGATTACTGCCATCTCAACAATATTAAGATTTCTAATCTATGAAGAGCAATGTGGTTCCATTTATTTAAGTCTTGCTGAAGTATATTCAGTGATATTTTGCAAGTATAAATACAGTAATTTCTTGGCCAAATTCATTCAAGGAATTCTTTTCTTTTTGACATTAGTATAAATTGAATCGAAAAGAATTCCCATAAGCCAGTCTCTGATTATAGAGTATGTGAAAACTGGCATGATAAATAATGAGCCCCAAGTCTACAAAAATATAACACAGGAAAATGTATATGAATTTTATGATATTTGTTATTAAAAAGGAAATACTAAAGGACAGGAACTTAATATCCACTTTAAGGAATTATAAAAAGGAAAAGAAAACATATTAATTGCCACAAGTAACAAATAGTCAAACAAACAAACAAGCAAAAGAAAATCTCAGGAAGAAAAAAAATCTGTAAGCTCAAATCTAAACAACAATAAAAACAAATAACAGAATGCAAGAGGGACTTACTGATGCTGTAAGCTTTCACAAAACAACCAATAAGTTGATAACTCACTCGCTTGAATAATCCAATTAAGAAATCAACCTCTATATGACAATAACAGAAAAACATAAAAGATGACTAATGAGTTTGGTGGTGTAATTATTAGATTTTAGGAGGTTTAAAAAAATTAGCTAGTCTTGGTGGTGCCTGATTTTAGTCCCAGCACTAGGAATGCCCACACACATGGATCTCCATGAGTTTAAGGCCAGCCTGGTCTAAATAATGAGTTCTAAGAGAGCCTGAATGTAGATACCCTGTCTTAAAAAAACAGAAAAAAAATAAATAGATGGATTATATATTAGTTAGGGTTTTATTGCTGTGATGGAACACCATGCCAAAAGCAAGTTGGGGAGGAAATGGTTTATTTGGCTTCCTTCTCACAGTTATCATTGAAGGAAGTCCAGGTAGGAACTCAAGCAGGGCAGGAACTTGTAGGCAGGAGCTGATGCGAAGGCCATGGAAGAGGGCTGCTTACTGGCTAGCTCCTCATGACTTGCTCAGCCTGCTTCTTTATAGCACTCAGGACCACTAGCCCAGAAGTGACTCTACCCACAATGGGTGGGGGTCCTACAGACTTGCCCATTGCCTGATCTTACAGGGTTACTTTCTCAATTGAGGTTCCCTCATCTCAGATGACTTTAGCTTGTATGAAGTTGACTTAAAGCTAGGCAGGACAGATGACTAGCAAAATTAAAGAGACCAAAGCAACACACAGGGATGGAAATGTTTGTAGAAGAAAACTATGTTGACACTAAGTAGAATCTCTGTGTATGGTCTTTAAAGATTATTTCAACAGCATTTGCAATTCACTTGGAAAGGAACGCTCAAGGAAGGACTTGTATTACAGATTCTGTGAGAGGAATCTCAGTAAAACACAAGAGTCACAAGAGGGAACACTAAGGGAGCACTTAGGATTAACTAAGCAGTGAGAACCAAAAAGAACGTGAGATAGAAGGCTCTCCCAGCTCCTTGTCATGGCAAGGATCTCCTGGTTTCACTGCATCTCTTTATAAGGTTTTGTTTCTTTTAGGTATAGCTTCCCCAAGGGGGAGTTCTTGGGTCACATTATAGTTCATTTTTAATTTCTTTAGGCATTTCCATACTATTTCCTACTACAGGTGCACCACTCTGAACCCCTACCAGCTGTGTACAACTCTTCTCTTTTCACTAACCCTTAATATTACTGGTTTTAGATAACAACCATTTGTTCCAGTTTATAGGCTTCCTTTTCATTTAATTATTTCTGTTGCTACAAAGTAGCTCTTCAGTTTGAGATAATCAATTTAATTTCATTACCTATGTTTTAGAGTCTCTTCATCACAAAGAACAACGCCAAGGAATCTTTCTTCCATTTTCTTCTAGTAGTTTTATGGCTTCATACCTTATGTTTAACACCTTCAATTTAATTTTAGTTGTTTTGCATGTGGGGATTGTGGTAGTGGTGGTGGCAGTGATGTGTGTGCGTGTGTGTGTGTGTGTGTTGCATGTACATAAGCACTCAAATACATGAACCATTTGTGTGCACTCATGGAGGTCAGAGCTATATGTTATGAGTACCTTCCTCTAAGGTCTCTACATTAATGTCTTGAGACAGGAACCCTCACTAAACCAGAAGATCACCATTTTGGCTAAGCTGGCTGACTAGCAAGCTCTCGGATCTACCTATCCATGCTTTCCAATGTTGGGGTTACAGAGCATGTACAAGCATGCCTGTCTTTTATGTGGATACTGTGGATTTGAACACAGGTCCTCATGCTTGTACAAAAGGCACTCTTATTCACTGAGATCCTACCTAGGCATCTCACTAGGCCCATTTTTTTTTTTTTAAATCATGAGAGTGTGTTTAAGTTTGTCAATGCTTTTGACATGAGACAATTATGTCAAGATTATTTTTTGTTTATCTTCTTATTTGATTATGTTTTATTAATTGATTTGTAAGTGTAAAATCAGCTTTATATCCCAGTAATAAATCCCGCTTGGCTGTGATGAGTTTTTATGTGTTGTTGAATTTTATAGAGTAGTAGTACTTTATTGAGCATTTTTATATCTACATTCATCAGAAATACTGGCTTGGAGTTTTCAGTTTTCTTTTCTTTTGTCTTTGTCTGGCATTAGTATTAGAGTGCTTTATGTCTACTAAAATAAACTGAACATATTCTTTATAGTTTTATTTTTTGTAAGTGTTTCAAAAGGATTGGCTAATATTAATTCCACAAAGCCACCTGGTGCCAACATTTTGTTTGTCAAGAGATTTTTAATTACTACTTCAATCTCTTTATTTGCTATTGATCTATTCAGCCTTCTATTCCAACTCAATCTTAGTAGATTATATGCTTCTAGCAATTTACTTATTTCCTGTGCGTTATCAAATTTGTTGGCATATAATTGTTTCTAACAGTCTCTTCTGATGTTTTTCATTTCTGAGGCATCTGTTGTAATGCCTTCACTTTTATTTCTGATTTCATTTGTTTATGTTCTATCTCCTAGTTCATTTAGCTAAAGATTTGTCCGTTTATATAAAAACCCAGTTGTTAATTTTGATGATTAAAAATAATTTTACTCTCTCTTTGATGTATTTCTGCTCTGATCACTATATTTCCTTCCTTCTGGTAATTTTGAGTTTAGTGTGTCTTTTTTTAGTTACTGAGGAATAAGTTTAGCTTGCTTATTTGAGATCTTTCTTCCTTTTTTAAGGTCTCCATTTATCGCTACAAACCACCACTTAGGAACCCTTTTTTCATTGTCTCAGAGGGTTGTATATATTGTGTTTCCATTTTTGTTTTGTCTCAGGAGGTTTAGTGGCATAGAGCAGCTTAGGAAATAGTGGTGCAGCTGGGCTTTAACACTCCTTTAGCTTTTTAAAACTCTTATATTGTAAAGTTTGGAGGTTGAATTTTCTATGTCAAGTTTTTAAGACAAGAGAACATGCTCTGGGGACTTGTAGTCTCAGCTCATGACAAACCACACCCCTCCTCAGGCTGGCTAGTTTATTGTCAACTTCTGACATAAGCTATAGTCACTGGAGAGGAGGGAATCTCAACTGAGAAATGATGTTATCTTTGTAAGATCTGGCTATTGGCAAAGTCTGTAGAGTTTCTCAATTAGTAGTTAATATGGGAAGGCCCAGCCCATGGGTGGTTCTCTTCTTGGGCTTGTGGTCCTAGGTTCTATAAAAAAGCAGGCTGAGCAAGCCATGAGAAGTAATCCAGTAAGCAGCATTCTTCCATGGCCTGTCCATCAGGTCCTGCCCTGTTTGAGCTTTTGTCCTGACTTCCTTGGAAGATGAACAGTGATGTGGAAGTGTAAGCCAAATAAACTTTTTCTCTCCAATTTGCTTTTGGTCATGGTGTCTCATCACAACAGTAGAAACCCTAAGTATGACACTCTTATAGATGGGTTCTTGCTAACAGCTCTCTATCATTTATTGGTTCAGAATCTGTCAGTCAATAGCTACCCCTGCCTTTGCCACTCAGGTGTATAGGTGAGAGAAGGAAGAAGTGGGAGCAGGGCCTTTGCTGCTTTCCATTCCAGCAGGGGTCTGTACGTGGGTTATAAAGTGTGTTTTGGTTAAGAGTCTATGCCTGGAGTTGGCAATACTATGGTGTTTTACTGGGCTAGTTAATGAAGGCCTTTCAGTTACCCTTGATCTGGATTAATTGTCTGTTGATGTACAGGCTTCAATTCATTGAGGTTAGCTTTTCTACCAGATGGTTGGAACACATACTAAAGGGAGACTGACTTCCACTGGGAAATTTGACTGCTCTTTCATTTTGTCCTGGGCCTTGTTGATTTTGTAGCCAGCAATCTAGCTTCTCTGGCATACTCATTCAGATCTGTCTGATTCTACATTTTCCTGAGTTCCAATTACCAGGCCACATATAAAATTTCTTTGCATTTATAGTCTCTGAGTTTGAGACTTGAAGCCCAGGGTCTAATGATTGGGACTACGAGGACAGCAGCTACTGATACTGGGAACAAGACAGTATCTGACGACTTGACTCACCCTTATGAGTTCACTTCACTTGATCAATTCATCTCCCTTCTAGCTTTCCCAAAGCATGAAAATTTTACAAGATTCAAAAGAGACATTAAGTGTCATTAGCTGTAATGAGACCATATACCAATAAGACTTTATTGCTATCCATAAAATATATACTTTGCTAACATGCCATAAAGCACTCTGTCCTAAATAAGAGGAATGCAATCCTGGCAGACAGAACAATTGGAATGCCATACATTTGTCAAAATGCATCTTTCACATTTATACTGTTTGTTGACATTCTTAATTTCTCAATTCTATAGCATACCATTAGTGTGGATTTTGGGTAATTTTCATAATAGAGCAAGAGTATCAATGAAACTAATTGATTCAGATTTATTTCCTCAGTGTCTCAGGTAAGTAGCTGTGTATCTGTGCTTCTGAAAGACACTTCCAGTGACTTGGAAGGAAAAGGAAAGACTGAATGACTCAGCACATGCTAGTGGCATGAACTCTGCAGTATTCCGACAGGGGTGAGTGTTGGTTTATCAGCCTCTCTGAACCTCAGTATAAACAAATAGTATCAGTCTATGATAAAGAAATTCCTGAGTATGTATAGTTGCCACCAGCCTGCTATGGTTTTTCATTTCTACTCTGTTGAATATTTTTTAGGTTGTTTTAGATAATGTAGGTTTAATAAAACCAGCTTTATTAATTCTAATTTAAAAATTACCTCACTAAAGAATAGATTAAAATTATAAGACACAAATTTTAGTGGCATCTAATAAGATACTTGATCAAAAGATTTGAATAAGTATTAAATTGCCCAATAAAAGTAAACCATCCAAAGTATATGAAATAGCAGGTTGTGAGGCACATCAGCAGGCATGAAGGAGGACCCTTGAAGGTCAAAAATGTAGGCCTTGAAGTTGCCTGCATTGGCTGTACTAATTTTCCAGGCTACAGGTCAGAGAAGGAGAAACTAGGTAGAGCTGACCAGACATGCCAAGATGAGGAAATAAAGCTAAGAGTCCAGGAGGATCAGTACCATGGACATCCCCAGGAGTAGATACCACACCCACCATCAGATTACTGAACAGTGCCTGTGTATAGGAGATGGGTGCAGAAAGGAATGGTGAAAAGGGTTATGCCCATCCCTCAACACACACTGGGACAGAATACTACTGGGAATATGGTCTTTTCTATACCCTTTCCCTCTAAGATCCCTTGTCTATTTTAAAGAAGGTTTAGATGTAGAAACTAAGCTTCTTTACTTGTAGAACCAAAAGAGAATATTTCTTATAATTCCTCTTGGATAATAGTTACTTAGTTGAATTTTTTTGGGGGGGTTCACAGTGTGATCAAAATATCTTGCAACAAATATGATTTAATAAAAAAATCTTAATGAGTAGGTATGCACCCTGAGGATATAAAGTAGAAATGACTTTTCTATATGAAAGTTTAGATTTGTGATTCTTTTATTTATTTTTTTATTTTTATTTTTTTTCTGGCTTTTCGAGACAGGGTTTCTCCGTGTAGCCCTGGCTGTCCTGGAACCCGTTCTGCAAACCAGGCTGGCCCGGAACCCAGAAATCCGCCCGCCTCTGTCTCCCAAGCGCTGGGACCAAAGGTATGCGCCACTACCGCCCGGCCGTCCTTTAAGCTTTCTATAATTACTTCTTAGTTCCTGAATTTGTTGCCTGGCTGTGGATCCCACTCCCCTCACTGGACTATTTTGTCTGGCTTAAGTGGGAGAGGATGAACGTAATCCTGCAGTGACTCCGTATGCCAAGTGAGTGTTTGTGTGGTGATACACAGGGGAGCCTCCGCCTTCTCAGAGGAGGGGAAATGGAAGAGCTGAGTGGTGTGAGGGGAAGGACTGGG
>JADRCD010230445.1:0-27176 GCA_019843815.1 Montemys delectorum
ATATTGGAGTGAGAATGAAATCTTTACCTCGCTTGATGAGCTGATTGAAGAGTCTTCCTGTGAAGAGGAAGAAAACAGGCATCATGAAGGTTTTAGAATTTGAAGAAAACAATCCCATGGTGTAGAAAGGGTTATTGTAGTGTTGCAACAAGATATGCAAAAAGATTCATGGCCACTCTAATGTATTTTCTTATCAATTTTATGTGAGGGAAATTCTAATAACTCAGCAAGAAAGAAAGATCTAAACAGTCATTTTTATCTATTTAAACAAAGACAACTCATTGTATTATTATATAAATGCAAATTTAATGCCTTTTTTGATAAAATAAAAAACTAAAGGAGTAGTATTGAACAAGGCTATCTAAGACAGGGTCAGAGTTTATTCTCATATACTTTGTCCATACTTGATACAAATGAGCAGAGAATATTAATAATAACAGTCTCATTATAGGAATAAGATTTGAATAATGACTTAGATTCAAATCATATACCTTTTGGCACAGTTACATTTTCTTCTAACTCACACAAATATATGCATATATAGACTTATCTCCAATAATCCATTTCAAAGGATGGATTGTCATATTCCATTGATTATTTGTTTCTGGAGATAGTTGACTGTATACATAATAGGCTGAAAGGAGTTTCTTCCCATGTTTTAGAGTAGGCTGCACAGCGTACTGAGCTGGGGATACTGTTATGTGGATCACTTCTGTTTCAGGGCTACACTCCAGACTAGAAAAAGGGGATTCTGGGTCCCAAATGTCACCAAAGTGTTCTGCAGTCTCTAAATTTGAAGCACAGTTTGCTTCTTAATTTTTATTTTAATAAATAAGCGATTCTTTTATATTTTATGAATACTATTTAAGTGGCTTAAATTTTTACTTCCAATTATAACTAGAACACAGTGCACATTCTTTATTCATAAAATGGAATACACTTCTCTGAGAAGTCCAAGAAAATACTTCTAAATTCATTTTCCTAGTGTGTGCAGCTTAAGGTAGCTTGTTTTAAAAGCAGCTCAGACTGTACACAACATGTGCAGTGAATATTGTGTAGTTCCTTAAAATGAAAGAACCTCACCTGAGCACTTGCCATTGCCTGTTCCTAAGGAAAAGAAACAAGAAGAATTTTTAGTTTTCAAGACAAACACTCACTCAACACTAATTACTACCAACTCAGATGGATGCTAGCAAAAAATAGAAACCCAGGAGAGTATCTCAGAACTGAGGAAAACAAACAAAACTTGCTAAACTGAAGTCTTCACATTCCTAATTTGTATTTCCAAGGTTAATTCAAGTCTTTTGAGTTCTTCTACATTGGGAGTGACTGTGAACATACTAATGTATCTGTGAACATTACAACAATTTGTTTTCTTTTAACTTGATTTATGGACATTAAGCAGAAGCACTGTATAAAAGGAATATGACAGATAAAAATGGTACTTGAGTAGAGTGTGACTCAAGGGTTCATAGAAACTTAAGAAATGATTTTTTTTACTTAATATCCTGTGCCCAGGTTTTAACATTACAGTAGTAAAAAGATGCCTTCCTCCCCAGAACTGAAGTTCAAAATAATAGGGTTAGTGTTTACTTAATTCCTGCAAACATGGAACAGTATCTTTTCATTCTAGGTATTAGAGATATTTGGAGGACAATCAGAATTATTCTCTCATTTTGTTAAGGTAACTTAATAACTTAATAACCTAATAATACCCCATACTCAGAGAAGTGGTTTTTAAAGTAAAGGGCTTTACCTCAGTTGATGCATCCATAGTTACCTGTAAGAAAAGTTTTCAATCATTAGATTTAAGTAATCACACATCATTGAGCTTAACCATTGTGAGAACTGTAGGCTCTTTTAATACTAAATTTTTTATAAAAAGTAGTAAACAGTCAAGTTCAAAGGCTGTGATCAGTAAAAGAATACTGAATTCCACGATGAAAAATGTTCTTGGGCCATATGTAATGCTTTTAGTCCCCCTGACAGCCTTTCTTCAACCTTCATAGAACATGAAGGTTATGGACCAGACTGTACATGCATTTATTTGTTCAGTCATTGCATGATGTGTATATTTTATTTCATTGTAGTTGTTCACATATGTCCATAAAATCAGAAGCCCTCCAAGTAATCAATAGAATCTATTAGTCATTTTGAATCTGTGATTGACAGTTTTAATGAAAGAGTAAATGCCAATGACAGTAGAAACAAAAGCATTCTAATACTATTTAAATGCATATTTTGTCACATTATTTTGTGGAAAATTTTAGTACCTTGATTTCATCATTCTGTTCTCCTGTCAGAAGTGCTCTCTGCTGAAAAAGCCAAGAGTAACGTGTATAACACAAATTTAAGTCACAGATTTAGTAATAGTTTAAAATTTATAAATGGTTCTTACTCTATTCAGGTTGTTGACAAATTCCTTATGGTTAGAAAAGAAAGAAAAACAGTATTAGCAGGAAGGACATAACTAATGAAAATCTGTAATCAAGTCGATAAGTTGACATCATCACTTCCCATTGCAAATTTAAAAATAAATCTATTTTAATGTCCCAGTGTTTCTTGTCATATCAATTCTAAACTTAAGTGTTTCTTCACTGTTCTATCTTTGCATGTGCTATAAGTAAATAAGCTCTTAAATATTTTCAGATTTGTTTTATTTGATTTTGTTGTCTTTGTCAGACATTTGTTTCATGATCAGTTGTGAGTTGTATTGAATTCTTGAGTACCTATTTTAACTCTACATTATATCCCATTGAGTCATTCTGACTTGTCCTAAACCTACTACTTAGACTTGTTTCACTTGTTGAGTTCAGGTTTAGGCAGTCATGCTAGAAAGACATTATGGATGCAGGTTCTGAAAATAGAGATGTTAACGTGGACATTGGAAAACCCAGGAAGTCTCAGACACACACAAAGAACCACAGACAATTATGCAATGCTGAGAGGATGAGAAATAGTCTTTCCCAAGGAAGAGCACACCAGTTAGTTATCCAATACCTAATGATCAGCACTGAAAGCATACATATAATATATACATATTGAGTACATTGTACTTATGTATTTAGGAATATATGTATGTATGCATTTGTTTGTCTATCAGTCTGTATGTATGTATGTATCAATTAATGAAGAAAGGAAGAAGAGCAGAGACAGCTACGTGAGAGGTTTTGAAGAGAGGAAAGAGAAGGGGAAATGATGTAATTATGTTAAAATATCAAAAAAATAAAGGAAATAATTAAATATCTTTATGTTCATTCAGACAGTGTTGAGTTAGCCATCAAGTCTTTGAAATAATGGTCTTCCATTAGAATTTGATACTCTTATATCAACAAATAAGTAACATTTAGAGAACTGAAACACACATGAGATACTCATTCATGCTCCCAGAATACTATATATCATGAATATGGAAACTTGAGCTGCTAAATAGGTCATGGAAAGAAAAGACAAGTATTTTTGTCAGAAGCAATGTTTTAGGCATAAGTTAAAATTAAAATCTACTTTTTAATGAATGAAAAAGGTTATCAATTCAAGTAAAAATAATTTTTACAAATGAACTATACTTTGTTTTATCCATTTATTGAGAACAAAATATAGTGGAATATGCATGGAAATTGTATAATGAAGCCTGCTACTTTGCATGTTAACCTGAAAGGAATGAGTTTTCCTCTAAGAGTGTGTTTGTGTGTTAAGATCTGGAAACACTTACCTCATTTAGTCCGGCATACTTTAGTTGTTTAACAATTTCCTGTTGGAATTAAAATTTTAAGTATAAAATGATAAGCTGACCACTAAGTATGCCCATGCGTTGAAACATTTCACTCTGTTTGAACATATGAGGGTGAATTTGTGTACACACACACACAATGAATTTGTTCCCCATAGGAACCTAAGTGCTTAAAATATCTGAGTAAATCAGTAGATTCTTAGGTAGACGAAAAATCTGCAATTTTAGTTTTAGACACTAAGTCAAAAATCTAAAAGAGGCCCCTTAACCAGTTCCCTTTTTTTTTAACCAAGCTTGCTAAGTACCTGCTTTCCAAAATGTCCACCAAAGACTTTGCATATCAATTGAATCAAAATAGAATTGAGAGGATAGTCCAGGGACCTGAACACTTGTGTACTTTTTAAGATATATAAAAATCAGTGTGTAGAAGTCATTCCACACCCAAGACAGCTAACTGAAGGATGGAGGTGATTGTAGGAGTGAGGATGGGCTTCCTGGACAGGTTGCTTACCTCACTGCTGCTATCCTGTTGCTGAATCTGTAAAGAGTAAATGACCACATGGCATTAGTCCATATACTGGAAAAGGTGGTGAATTAATGCTTGTTGTAGTAGCTATGGTAGAGATAATTAATTCATGATTCAGTATGAAAATTAGAGCAAGTTAAGAGTCACAAACAGTAAATGGAAGAGAGTATATTAATATGTTAACATATTCTGTTTTGCTGACTATTTCTTATGAATAAGTACTTGAAAAAGTTCTCTCTCTCGTGTATGAGTGTATGTGACATCAATGTGTGTGTGTGTGTGTGTGTGTGTGTGTGTGTGTGTGTAAGTGGGCATGTTCATGCCAAGGTACATGTGTGGAGGACAGAGGACAACCTTAAGTATTAAAGATTGGTGTTTCCCCTTCTAACATGGGCTCTAGGGACTAGGGCCTGACTCAAAAACTGCATAGCATCTACATTTACCAGCTGAGCCATCTCACTGGCCCCATGTGCTCTTTTATAAAAAGTATGGTTAAAATAATTAATCTCGTATGTATTAATATTTTCACTGAAATGGTGCTTCCCACTTGAAAAGGTGCAAGCATCTATTCCACAGAGATAGAAAGATAGACTTTGCCTCTTCTGCTATCAATGTTTTAAGCCCTATGATTAGAGAAAGTTCTTGAAGGGTAGAGTGTGGTACTTACTTGATTGCTAACTGTATTAATTCGATGAAGTCTCTGAAAAGTAAGAGAAGAATTAAATAACCTAACACTAAACTGTCAAGATAGCAATAATAACACACATATAATAGCATTTAGCTGAAATTGCTACTTAAGAAAAATCCTTAACAATGATATTAAAATATGTCAGAAACTGTTGTTTTAGGGAATACCAAGAAATAATTATTTTATTGACAGATATGGAAGAAAAATGGCTTATCTGTCTTCTTTAAATTATGGAAGAGAACAGAGAAAACCATGTAAAATACCAAAAAGTAAACTGCTTCCATTAGTTTTAATTGGATCCAAATGATAATTTAGTTCTCTGAACAATTTATATTATATGAGAATTTAAAAATAGTTCTAAAACATTATATTAATTAGGGGACAAAGTGTGTAGTATTCTAACTGAATTTTTGTCATAATTGCATTTTATCATCAATTGTATTACATAATCATTTAAATATATAGTTGAGAGTAAAAAAATAACAGTTAAATTTAGTTAAATGATAACATCTACATATACAACACTTTTTCTTTGGCATATGTGTTTTCTATCTCCTTGGAAAGTCATTCCGATACAAAGTATCTTAAATGAGAATTTGATTATGTAGACTACTCTGGAATAAAAGACTCTTTGTCATACTTGGTAAAGAGATATCATATACCCCTGAAATACTTAGACGGCCACTTACTCTGTGCTATACTAGAGAAATGAGCCTTGTTACCCTCTGTTATGCTTTTTACAGCTATGCAATATTTTATTTTTTTCTTACTTTTATTTGTGATTTTCATTGTGGTTTAATTTAACTAATAATAGGACATATGACTTGGAGTTTTAGATTTGGACAGATTACATAATGTGATCAAAATGTGAACTCATAATCTCTTTCTAATTCTGATTACAGTTGTTAGAGATCATCATTTTTATGGTAGGAGTCTCAGATATGAACAGGTAGCAGATCATTTCTTACAGGAGGGAAGAATATATTATTCACTGTACTCACGGGCATAGCAAGAGCAGCAGCCACAAGGCAGGTGAGGATGAGGAGTTTCATGGTTGCAAAGATCTGTTTTGAAAAAGGAGCAAGAAAAAGTTACAACTTGTCTCCATAATTTTTTCCTTGACCATTCAACAAAGGAATAAAAATTATGATAAGAGTAAATCAAGTTGATTGTATCAACTTGATACATAGTAATTTGAAAAGCATAAGATGTTTAGTTATGGAAGCAAAATAAATGTTTACCACTCTTGTCATGTTTTAATTTTAAATTTTCATTTATTTATTCTTACCCCAAATCCTTTCTCTCTCATCCTTTGTATTGCCAAGGTATATGTGTGTATAGGTCAGAGAAGAACTTGTCAGGCCAGAATTTAAAGTCAGTTTTTTATTCTACCATGTGAAGTCAGATGACGAGACGTCAATGCTTGCCTCTGTGGCAAGCAAATGTATATCCATGTTGAGCCATCTTGCCTGCCCTTTTTAGTTATTATATCATTCAGAAATATCAAATTTCCATCAATTTTACTTACTGTCTATAAATAATTTGATATGTAATGTGTCATCCTTACAAGATGTGGAGAAAAAAATCAATCTTTAAAAACAATTAGAAAGAACACTTATTTTTGAATCACCACATTTGCAAAATGGACAATATAAAGAAATAAGACCGAACAGGAATTTTTATGCTTTTAATTTTTTTAAATCTGAAATTCTTTGAAAAAGTATCTTCCATATAAATCTATTTGAAACATTCTATTCTCTGATTCTCTGTGAAAATTATCTCACCTAATATTATTAACCTCTGCCAATTAACTTTAAAAGTATCATTTTTAGTATACAATATTTTAGTTACAAAAATTTTCAAAGATAAATTGATTTATACAAAACTATAGTGATCTGTCAATCTCTGAGAAAATATCAAACTTTGAAAATGCTCTTTTAGGCTCTTGGCATACTGTAACAAAATATCAATATTTTATAAACATATAGAAAACATTGCAAATACATTTTAATTGAGAAGAAGTTAGATTTATGGAATCACAGCATTATTTGTAAATAAAAAACAATACCTGAACCCAAGAGTAGGGAGAGGGAAACTGGGAGATGATCTAGAAGATGGCAGAGGAGGTTACTCCGCAGCTATTTAAAGTCACTGAGCAGTGAAATGCTAATTCTGTGGTTTTGTTTCAGACAAAGGTTTTACATAGATTCTAAGAATTGTTACAAATAGGAAATTAATTTCTGCCCAACTCCTCTCCTGGCAAATTCTGAGTAAAGTCTCCAACAAAGGAGTTATTCAGAAATTGTGGCAAATTATATAGGAGATACAAAATACAAAACTATGAAGATTCACAGTTATTGCTAGAACATGGCTTTATGTTGAATGTACAGAACTCCATTATATCTTTTGAAAAAAAATATTTTTTTCTACATTAAATCCTTGGAGGGGGGGGAAATAAGATCCTCCATGTTTCAAACTTGAGTACATATCTGACCATTTTAAAAAAAACTGTATCCTTTTTAAATGTCATTTGTCTTCAGTGACTTTTTGGTAACTTAATTTATGGAGTAGTTTATATTATATGTACTTTAAATATAAATTTTTGGGGGGAGAAAATTTAACTTTCCTATAAATATTGGTGGCAGTTCAGTTGCACTAGATTTTTCTTTGCTTTCTTTTTTTTTTTTTTTTTTAGCCATTTGACCTTTCTTTTAAAAATAAAATTAAAGGACTAGAGAATTATAATTTAATTTTATTTAAATAAATCATACATCTGATAGTCCATTTAAAAACTAAGCATGAGAGGAGGAAAAGTAAAATCTTCTCTCTCCAAACTCAAATTTTACTCTTAGAATTACCTAGCATCACACAGTGTTGAAGTTTTATATACTGAAGGAACGTTTCTGCACATAGAGACTATTTAAAATTATTATTATGATGGTCCTTTTGCTTTTTATTTTCTTTTTATTTCAAAAAATCATCTTACATATTCTAAGTAAATTTAAAACTAATATAATATTCATAGTCTATTTGTAGTTACGTGACAGGTACATTATTCCTAAATCAAAAGACATTCTAGGGTCTCCATATTTGAGTATCAGAGGAGAGCATAGATTTGCTTGTTATAGCTGTATTATTAAGATGACACTTTCCTCTAGCTTTCTGTTAGAGCTGGTTCACATCAGTTCCAACCGATCACTGTATCTCCTCTCTACTCTGATTCAGGGGCTTCAGGAATGTCATCACTGGTGTTCTCCAGGGTCCTCCTTCAGAGTGGCCATCTCCAATGTTCTCCAGTGTCCCCCTTCAGGAATGCCATCATGATGTTCTCCAGTATCCCAATTCAGGAATACCATCACAATGTTCTCCAGAGTCCTCCTTCAGGGTGGCCATCACGATGTTCTCCAGTGCCTCCCTTTTCCCTTCCCAGATGTGTATCTGGAGCAGTTGGTTTGTTATTTCTAACTCAGAATCTTATTAAATCAAGTCCTTCTGGGTTCTCATATGTTTCCTTATTATGTTACTCACAAATTTATCCATACAAGTTATAAAAAATAGGAAAAAGAAAAAGAAAAAGGTACTGTTCTGTATTTTTAAAAAATCATGTTTAAAAAACAACAATAACAACAAAATAGTCTAGCCTTACAATAATTAAAAGTGATTTTAATAAGTTGCTTAGTAATTTAGAAGTTGGAAGTAACATAGGGATTCTGAGTTTCAATGATAGATGAGAACAAGGTAGGGCATTCTAGGGGAGGTTTTTTGACTCAATTCATTTATAATGAATCATGAAGCAAAGGATACAACCAGACCTTTAGGTTACTTACCCAACCTCTTAAGGCAATCAATCTGCTGCTTAGCAAGTTTCTTTATCTCTTCCCTTGAGAGTCTTTAGGAACTCAAAATTCAATTTAACTACTTTTACATCCCAGAGAGGAGGAATGATTTCTACTTTGTTTATATATATATAGTATTGCATAAGTTTAACTTGAACTAGCTAGCCCCTGTTCACACTAATGGATGAAAATATTTTGATTGTTCCTTGTACAATTGTGTACAAGAAGTTTGTCTGAAGTTTGTCTTGATTATTTTCTGTTTGTTTTTACTCATTAAATTGTTTGCATCTATCCATTAACAAAGTTCAAATTTGAAGTAGTTATTCAAGCCTCCTGTGATGTGATATACTTTTTTTATTTTTGAGATTTTTGTTCATATATACAATGTGTTTAGTCAAGTCCTCCCTGAAATTCTTCCCTCATTCCCTTTAGCCACTATTCGCTCTCAAATCCAAGTATCCTTAAAAGAAAGAAAGAAAAAGAGCCCACTAAATCAACACAACATACTGCTATCTGAGTGTGCACAAACTGTTCAGAAGTCTTGAAATTTAGAATAGTTAGAGAAAATACATACTGTTTAATGGAAAATGTCTGAAGTGTAACATGAACTCTTATAAGCGAAACAAGAATAATTAACATAAGCTGTATATTAAATGGTCATGATCCTCAGTCTACTTTCCTTTCAATTACCATAACATTATTAACAATTGAAATAATTTTTAATTTTTTTTCTGTTTTTCTTTCTCCTCTTCCTCCTCCTCTTCTTTGTAAAGGTCCTTTTCTAACTGGATTTCTTGCTGAAGAGCTTTCACAGCTTACTCTGAAATACTGTAGCTACTAACCATGTCTTACAGGTACATGAAATTACTGAAGATTCTAAAAGTTAATATTTGAGCAGAGAAGGAATTTTAAGTTTAGAGAAATTTAAATATGCATTCTCTATTCATAATGACTCTAAGAGGCTGGCAAATGAAAACATTCTTATAGGAGACAATGAAATGTGGTAGAATTTTTGTATGTAAAAGGAAACAGCCCAATTCTGGATAGTGTTGAAAATAGAATAGAGAATTCATCAATGACCAGAATCCCAATGGAGAAAAAAAAGAATTAATCAGATAAACCCAGTAAGACTGGAAAGTGGCTAAGTAGTGGAGAGAGACAACTTCTAAGGTTTCTTTCCCTTTCAAATAATGTTGGTGCCTAATATACACAGGAAGCACAAGAAGAAGGTTAATTACTTCCTATCCTCAGACCTTTAGAAGGAAATAAAGGCAGGAATAGGTCATTTGTCTCCATGTGTAAATGGGGTTATAGTGTGGAATGAGCTCAGTCTGTGGAGAATAGTGTTAAAGTGTCAACCTTCCTTAAAGTGATGAATAATAGTTATCTGCGTTCTCAAAATTATTATTATGGGCACAGTAAAGGAAGATTTAAACAGGCTTTGGATCTGAAATGTTCAGAACAGCAAAACATCATAGAAGTAAAATGGGAAAGAATCAACAAACAGCAAGGCAGAGTATTTCAAACATTAGTTATGATTAAAAGTTATAGAATAAAAGAACTACCATAGTTGAAAGACTCTACAGTGATAAATACAATATTGTGCAAAGCATATTGATTGTTGCTCACTATGAGAATTTACAGGATGCCAAAAAGGAAAAGTTACCCTCAACATGAAGAAATTGCGAATGACTTCATAAAAAATGAGAAGAGTATGAGCTATGGGAGGGGAGGGGAATGTAGCACAGAGTCAGGATGTTGGGGTCATGGCAAAGGTTTACAAAGACTACATTGCCAAGAGAGAGAACAAAGAGTTGTGAAGTTGGAAAGGAAGGCACAGGAACAGAACACGGAAGAATGTAGAGTGTCAGAGTTCTTGACATATAGATTAGAAATTCTCCTTATTCAGGAGGAAGGAGGAAGCCTGAAAGGATGGCACTCTGTGGGCCTTTGGGTGAACTTCACCTCTTCTGACCTCAGACCTCAGCTGCTATTTGAAATCTGTATGATCACAGGTTTGTCCAGCACAAGTAGCTTCAGAGCCTTTCCCTTCCTCTGCCTAGCTCTCTAAGAAGGATACCAAGGCGGACCTTTCTTTGATCTAGTGATTCCTGTGTCATGGTTCTGGTGTCTTTTCACCTGTTTTCAAATTCAGCAGACAAAAAAAGGGAACTGGTGGCCAAGTCCCATCTATTGCTTTCACAACATCTAATGCAATTTTTTCAAAAATTATAAGCACTGATTATTTATTGAGTTTTTCTAACAAATAAATCAGGCACTGAGGCATTATATTATCACATTAAGGCTTTTTGCATTATAATGATTTATCATAACATTCCAAACAAGGGAATATTATAGTCATTTCAGAAATTAAAAGAATAAAATTTACA
Organism: Montemys delectorum; assembly: GCA_019843815.1. NCBI lineage: Eukaryota > Metazoa > Chordata > Mammalia > Rodentia > Muridae > Montemys > Montemys delectorum. The sequence goes on from JADRCD010230445.1 coordinate 11,171, forward strand.
GTAGCTGTAAATCAGTTGTATCTGCATCAGGCTCCTTCATTACAGTATTCCTCTTAGTTGCTATGAGTTATTTTCTAATTGTAACCAGAAGTTGTTCTTCATCCTTAGACAAGATTTGGGGTAGAAGAAGAGTTTGCTTCATAACATTGTTGTGTGTTGTATTTTTTCTTTTCTTTCTTTATTTTTTTTATTAATTGGTTATTTTGTTTATTTATATTTCAAGTGTTGTCCCCTTTCCCAATCTCCCCGGGACACCACAATGCAATAGGAAGAAAAAAGCCCCAAGAGTAAGCACAGGAGTCAGAGATCCACTCATTCTCATAGTCGAGAATCCCACAAAACACCAAGCTAATAGCTATAATATATACACAGAGGACTTGGTGCAAACCCATGTAGTCCCCATCCTTGCTGCTTTAATTTTTGTGAGCTTATGAGTGTCACAGTTACTTGATTTAGAGGGTCTTGTTTTCTTGGTGTCCTCCATCCTCTCTGGCTTTTACAATCTTTCTTCTTTAGGATTACCTGTTCTCCAAGGAGAGGGATCTAGTAGAAACCTCCAATTTGGACTCTCTCTTCATATAAGGTCTGGTTGTGGATCTCTGAATCTGCTCCCATCTGATGCCAGGGGAAGCCTCGTGTGATGATGACTGGATAAGGCACTGCTCTATGAGTATAGCAGAATACCATTTGGAATCATATTGATTGTTTTTAGATCAGTAGTGTTTAGTTGTACCCTAGGTCTCTGGACTATCTAGTCTCTGGTTCTTGATTACCCAACAGGGTTAGGTATGTATTCCTTCTCGTGAAGCGGGCTTTAGATCAAATCAGACATTGATTGGCTGCTCCCACATGATCTACACCACCATTGACTTAGCATATTTTGCAGGCATGACAAATTGTAGAGCAAATGCTTTGTGCCTGGCCTGGGTTGGTGTCCACATTTATATTTCTATTCAGTTTCCATGAGTTTTGCAAGCTTTCTGTTGTTTCTGTTGTTGAGATTCAGCTTTTATTGGTGTGTTATTTTAAGAGAAGTTCGTATCTGTTGAAACTTGCTTTGTTCTGTGACTACTTGTTAGATCTATTTGGTTTATAGCACCAGTTAGCTACAGTACTTCTCTGTTTAGCTTTTAAAAACTAGGGTGCCCTTTTGTCTAGAACATAGATTAGAAAACTTGAAATGTCATTTGGTGGATATTTCCTTAGATTGTATATAGTGTCCTTCCCAATCTTCTTTGATTATTTTTAGTTTTAACTCTATTTTATTAGTTACTAATATTACTATGCCATCTTGCTTCTTAGGCTCATTTGCTTAGAATAATTTTTTCCAACTGTTTACCTGGTGGTAATTTTCATCCTTAATGTGGAGGTTTGTTTCTTGGATCCAGCAGAGGAAAAATTCTGGTTTTTCATTCTGTTATTCTGTGTTTTTACTGGGAAATTAAGACCAATGATATTGAGAGATATCAATAACTAATGATTGTTGATTCCTATCATTTTGCTGTTGTTGGTGGTGGTATTGTGTGTGTGTGTGTGTGTGTGTGTGTGTGCGCACGTGTGCATGCGCATGTGCTTGCATGTACATGAGTGTGAATCTGCTTTCTTTCTTTTGATTTTTATGGTGTGAGATCATTTATTTCCCATGTCTTCATGTTTGTAGTTAACTTCCCTATGTATGAGTCATCCTTCTAGTACCTTCTATATAGGTGAACTTGTAGATAGATATTGTTTAAATTTAACTTTATCACAGAATATTTTATTTTCTCCATCTATGGTGATTAAAAGGTTTGCTGAGGATAGGAGTCAAGGCTAGCATTTGTTGCCTCTTAGAGTCTGCAGCATATGTTTCCAGACCCTTCTGGATATTGGGATCTTTACTGAGATGTCAGATGTAATTTTAATAGATGTGCCTTTAAGTGTTACATAGTCTTTTCCTCATACAGCTTTCAATATTTTTGACTTGTTTTGTATATTTATTGTTCCAATTATTATGTGTCAAGGGTCTTTCTCTTCTGATCCAACCTATTTGGTGTTCTTTAAGCTTCTTGTACCATTGTAGTCATGTCCTTCTTTAGGTTAGGAAATTTTTATTGTATGATTTTATTGAATTTTTTTCTGGGCCTTTGAGTTTGAATTCCTCTTTACCTAATATTCTTTGATTTTCTTTTTCTTTTTTGATAATATCCAAGATTTCCTGGATGTTTGTGCCAGAAGTTTTTTAGACTTAATATTGTCCTTGAGCAATGTATACATTTCTTTTATTGTTATCTTCAAAACATGAGATTCGCTTTTCATCTACATCCTTTTGGCAACACTTGCCTCTGCAGTTCCTGTTTAAATTCATTTTTTTTTTTTTTTTTTTTAGTTTCCACACTTGCCTTACTATGTGTTTTCTTTATTACTTCTATTTTCTTTTTTTTTTTTTTTTTTTTTCTTTTGGTCATTTCCTTTTATTCATTTACTTTACCTGTTTGTTTTTTTTCATTGTTATTGTTATTCACTTTCTTTCTCCCTTCCTTCCTTTCTCCTTTCCTTCCTTTCTTCCTTCCTTTCTTTCTTTCTTTCTTTCTTTCTTTCTTTCTTTCTTTCTCCCTCTCTGTCTGTCTTTCCTTCTTTTTTTTCTTTTGCTTTCTTTAAGGAATTTATTCATTCCCTCTAATTATTTGTTTGTGTTTTCCTGATTTTCATTAAAGGATTTATTCATTTTCTCCAAATGTTTGTATTTTCCATGATTTCTTCAAGAGATCGATTAATTTCCTCTTTCAGCATCTCTATCATATGCATGTTGAAATATGCAGGACCTGCTTTAGTAGGATACCTGGGCCCCCATGAAGACATTGCTCTGGTTATTGTTCATTATGTTCTTACTCTGGTGCCCTGGTATATGGGTTTGGGATGATTAAAGGTCTAGGTGCTAATTTCTAGATTTATCTTTGTTGGGAGGGTGTTTTGTTCCTTGGTTTCTGTTTCAGAGAATATTATGGCTGTGAGTTTTCCATGGGTTTTTCAGCTAGTGTATTCACAGGGAATATCTGATGGTGTTATAGACTGGATAGCTGGGATGAATTTATGAAAGAAGGTTGGAGGAGAAGGTCTTTGTAATCCACTGAAGATGGAGTTAGAGAAGAAATGGAGACCACAGCATGGTTCTGGAGCTAGAGATGAGGTTTAGGAAGATTGGATTGCAGGAGCAATGGGAGCAGTGTGGGTCTGCCTTCCCCCAACTCATTGCCTTTGGAGGACCTTACCTTGTATAACAGGGAGTTGTGTTATAGGAAAAAGTGACAATGGAAGTGGGTTAGAAGGGGATGATTTGTGGGATCCACAAATGTGGACAGGGGTGAAGGAAGGCTGCAGCTTGTGTTCTGTTGCAGTTTTAGGGATAAGACTGGAGCATTGGGTCTAAGAACAGAAAGAGAGAGAGAGAGAGAGAGAGAGAGAGAGAGAGAGAGAGAGAGAGAGGAGGTATGTGGGTACCCAACCTCGTTTTTCTAGTAGGCATGACCTGTGGCTTAGCAGGGGGTTTCTGTTGGAGTTGGGGCTAAGACACAATGACTAGTGTGGGGAGGGAGATTAGGAGGGGATGGTGTGTGCAATCCATAGGAGATGTAGGGACTGGTGAGAGAAGGCTGTAACTAGTATTCTGTTGCAGTGTTAGGGATGAGACTAGGGGTTGGGCCTTGGGGAACAGAGATTCTTATAACATTATATAACCATACTTCCCAGTGTGCTTTATTAAGAAATTTAAAATTTTAATTGCCCTGAGTAGCTTATGTTATTCTGCCTTGTTGGCTTTTTGGTTTTGAAGAAACATAGCTCTGGAAGAATTCTGCTTTGAAACTTGTTAGGAACACTGCAGATCTTCACATGTATAACAACTTGTATTGACTGTAGATTTTAATATCTCATAGTTGAGAGAATTCATAATTTTGTATGTAATAAAAATAAGACAGTAATTGCTCTATAAATGCCAACTACTCAGGGAATAGTTTTATTTAAATAATCAGTATGCTACTAAAAAAAAGACTCACAGCTCATGGTCCTAGGTCTCACTTGAACATCTTACCATAGCAATCATACTGATCTTTTCTCTTATTGTTTCCATTATTTTTTCTTTCTTCTCTGATTTTTATCCTCTCCCATCTTCTCTCCCTATTATCCCCCTTTTTACCCTCTGATACTATGAGTATGAACATTTGAGCAAAATAATGGAGTTCTATGTATTCTAAAAATAATACTAACTAAATATGTACTAAGTGATTAAATATTCAAATGTTAAAACTGCTTGCCCTTCACTGACACATGTGAGGTATCTATAAGGTCCAAGTAAAACATTATTTACATAAAAATATTGGGTTATGGTAGTCACTGTAAATGTAGGGCTACAATTTTTTATAATTTATAATTTTTGAATGTTTCACTGTGAAATTACATAGGATTTTTATAAGATTTAGATTAAGCATAGGTAAGAAGAGGCAGGTAATTTATGCCTTTGACATATTATTATCAATAATTTTGAGATAATAAAGTATTAAATGACATACTAGGAAACTGAGATATCACAGATAAAACCTTCACAATCGACATATTATACTACCTGGAAATGTTATGAATCAATTGCAATTATTTTTGAGTCTACTAAGAATTTCTTTACAAGGAAAATTTCCATGATACAAGGTGTCCAGTGCTAGTATCTTCCTTCAGTTGAAAGTAGCTAAGCAAACATGAAACTACTCTACAGTCCATAGATTAAGTATAATTTAATCTGAAAATAGAGCACAGTTACTTCATATGTCCAATTTGAAGTGAAGATTGCAAACTATTGGAAAGGAAAGAACTAGAGTATTATCCAATGAAATCATAGACCACATTATATTGTAGTCTTCATCATGATGTACCAGGGTTTCATAGACAAAATCACAACATTACAACTCTGTACTATAGTGACTTTGCTCTGTTCATGTTCTGTTCTTTCTATGATTTCAATATTCCTCTCTATTGTAAACCCACTCAACAATCAGAAGTCTTCCCAAATGGAAAAATAAATAACAAAACCATCTATAAACCTGTATTCTAATATGATATCTTCTTAATAGTTTCTGTCTTGATTTAGTACCCAATATTGGTTCTGTCTATTGTCTTATATCTTACAATCTCAGTAATTTATAACTTGCTTTATACCTCCACATCCTCTAGAATTACTTCTACTGAGGGTGCTAATGTCCTCTTTATCTGCACCCAATGTATGACCCCAGTGTACTCATAAACTAGCTGTGCAGCATTTCAGTTAACAATATCCTTATTTTCAAGGAGCATTTTCTTATTACCCTGTCCTTAGTTAATCTACTTTCCTAGGTTTCCTCTTGTGTTTTTGACATAGTTAAATAGTTCTCTTCTCCTAAGCATTTCTTACATGTTGAATTTTTAAAGTTTATTTTGAATTATTTTAGAAAATGCTCATTTACCTTCAGTTTAATGCAACATATCAAAATGGTATGACAGTATTCTATATATTTGTCCTAATGTAATTCTTCATTTTTCTCAAATATGGAACCTAAAAATTTAACCTATGTGCTTCATTGGCTATTGTAGTTCAGTAGGTAGTCTAACTCACTCTCAGGTTTTCCAATTTACATTGCATAAGCAGAAAGGAGCTGGGCTTCAGGGGACCAGCATCATTGTGATCTAGACAACTGGGACTTCTAGCTCTGATTCTTTGAGTGGTAGAGCTTTGGTATCAATTTTACAGGACCAGCAGCATGAACTTCAGTCACTGAGAGGACAGGTAGAACATGTGTGAGCTTTAGAATTTCACTGTGCACACACTCCATTGTAAGCTTAGCATTGCCTTCTATATCCACATCTTGATAACTCAAACCAATTCTCAAAAATTAAAATGTCCCTCCAGCAGTTCCTTAAATCCGGTTCATCATCTAATGGATTTTATGATAGAAGTTAAGTCACTGAAGACAATATTACAGTCTCCTACTTCCCCCTGTCTTCCCCACCTTTCCCCTATTTTCCTTTCTGCATCATTTCTTATAATTAATAATTATTTCCTGCACATTGCCCAAGTAATCTGGGTTTTACTCATCACTGTAAATATTTTCTCTTAAAAGCAACTAAATCAGTATTCAGTGTGCATAGCACCCCATCCCTACAATTTTTCACCCAACAAGCATGGTGTACATTCACAACACAGCAACATTTGAAGTGTTAAAAATCCACTAAATCCTATCTAAGCACATCTTTTAGAAACAAGAAGCTTAGTGGATGAAAAGACTCTCTCAAGAGTTCTTGCAGTACATGGGAACTAAGACAGAGACCTACAACTGGACTTTGTGCAGAAAGTGAGAAACTTTAGAACACTCTAACTGGGATACGTTCATCAAAGCCTTCCCCTCAGGACTCAAGGATCTATGCCAAAAAGGAGTCTAAAGGACTGTAAAAGCCATAAGGGATACATGACACCAAGGAAACAATGTCTTCCATACACAGCAGGACTGCTGCACAGATGAACTCACAGAGACTGAGGAAGCAGGTGCAAGACCTGTAGTTTCAAGCAAGATGGAATCCTAATGTTGAGAAGGGGAAGTAGACTTGAGCTCCTACCACTAACCAAGAAGATATCTCCAATTGACAAATGCTCAGAAAAGAATAATTAGTTTGTCCCAATGCAGTTCCACTGGGTGTATTCACCACATGTAAGGGAGTCCACATGCCCAGTAGTAGATGCCAATGAAAAAAAATTCAATGGTACTTTTGTAGATTGTTTTTCACTGTTGCTTCGTTTAAGCCCCCTTTTTGTATTATTAGTCTTTTTCTTGCCTATTATGGTTTTGATTTTGTATTCTGGGTGTTTATGTCTATTATTATGTGTGCCTATTTCTCTTATGTTTTGTCTTTTTCTTTATCCTTTCATTTTTGAATTCTATATTTTTTATTTTGTTTTCCAGATTTGCTTCTTAAAGAGAAAGAGAAATGGCATTGTAAAATGCTGAGTGCAGAGGTGAGGGATCTATGAGGACTTGGGAGAAGAGAACAATTATGATATGGTTTATGAAAAATCAATTTCAATTATATATATATGTATATATATATATATATATATATACATATATATATATCCTCTCAAAATCAAATAAAACCACAAACAAACTTTAATAATTATAGGAAAGTATAGGCACTGTATACCTGTGAAGGCGGTATCTGATCCCCCAATACAGTAAAAGCCTCTTCCTTATGTAAGTGACACTGCAGTTGAAGATTTCAGAATGAAGCAATCTGACCCTTATGGAGCATAGAAGAAGTACAGCATATTCAGAATCCTGTTTAAGGAGGACCAAGGTGCAGTGGATCAACAGAACCCAGCAATGTCAGAGTAGAGGAGTGGGGAGTGGGAAACAAAAGGTGGCCTATAATACTAGAAAAGACTTTGTTTAGCTCTGTATCCCATTTTTAATAGGGTTATTTGTTTCTCTGGTGTCTAACTTCTTGAGTCCTTTGTATATATTGGATATTAACTCTCTATCAGATATAGGATTGATAAAGAACTTTTCCCAATTTGTTGGAAACAGGGGTTTGTTTTAGTTATTGTTTTTTTTCTTTTCTTTTTTTTTCTTTTTTCTTTTCTTTCTTTTTTTTGGGGGGGGGAACCTGTGAAAGGAGATATTATAAATAAAGAAAACATCTAATAAAAAATGTAAAAAAGGAAAAAACAAAAAACAAAAAGAAAAAAATACTAGAAAAGACTACTGAAGGATTGATAGGATGATTTGTGGCTTTGACCTTAATGGTAAGATGGTGAAGACAGTTGAAAGATATTTGGAATATCGTTTAAGGTGATTAGATTTATACAGTGAGAATAGCACATTTGCTTCTGTGTATAGTTGGCTATAGAGGAAATGTAAAGGAGGTAAACCAGTTGCTCTTTTAAGTTAGCTAGCTATGTTGGTACTTTTAAGTCTGCCTAGAAATGTCTAATTTTCATTTAAGTCATCCATCTTACTGTAACCTTTTAATTCCTTATTTATTCATTGCTTTTGATATGGTTTTGAACATCTGAATCATGTATTTCAAACCAATTACTCAGACATAGTGGAACTGGCTGTGTTGCCTGTTTCATAAATTTTCCCCTCACTCCTCCTTGCTTATAGTATAAGAGTAAACATCTACCTTAGCTTTTAACCCTGTGTAAGGAATGCTCAGTGTTTAATCCTCTCTCTGACCTTCCCCCTGCATTTATCATCTTCAAGTTTCAATAATGCAGGAAGCTCTCACTTCTTCAGCTTTAGGTCCATGGTGTTCCCTTCTCCTAGAAACCCTTTTGTACATTTCGTCCTCTCTCCTGCCTGACATTCACCTGCTCTGTCTCTACTTCCCTGCCACTGTTTGTAAAACAACCATTTTTCTGAGACCTATTATTACAGTGCTTAGTTTCCATGTACATCAAGGTTAGACTTTCTCTCTGTACTCATCTTATTCTGTTTTTCAAAATGAGAATTCTTGGAAGGCAAGGATATTCATCATTGTATTTCTATCTTCTCCAACCTGTAGTATTTGAAATGGACCAGGTAACACATGAATAGCTTTTAATTTAGTTGAAACTAATTTGATAGTCAGTCACTCCTAAACTAAATATTCATTGTACAGCCTTGGTATAAACCCAAAGGCCAAAGGACATGGACATAGTAATGAGTTTTTTGTCGTTACTGTTTTTTGTTTAGTTTTGTTTAGTTTTTACATTTTAGTGACTAATACATGATGAATTTAAATGTCAATGTTGTGTCACACTCCTAATAAGATATCCTGATAGTGAAATTAGCGGTTTTTATTTTCACAAGGTGAGATCAATTTATTTTCAAAAGCCATTATTTAATTATATAAGTTTTAAGTGAAAACAGCTGCTATACATTTAATGTTTGACATCTATTGGGAAATTTCTTGAAAGATGTTTACTGTTATTTCTATTCATATATCTGAGTCTCTCCTATTAATAACTCATATATTCACAATTTAATAAGATGATTTATTTAAAGACTGACTTTTTTTGCACGCTGCATTGTTGCTTTGCACTGGGCATATAAGGTTGTTGTTTGGAGCCACCTATTGGCCAAAGATTATGCCAATGTCAAGTAACAATCCCTGCCTAGCTAGGAAGGGTGCTGTTTACAGTGGGCTCTGTGACATGACCACAGACTAGTCTGATCTAGGCAATTCTTCAGTTCAGATTGTTGTTCTCAGATGACTGTAAGTTGTCATAAATTGACAATAAAAATAAAGGTGGACACAATAAAAATAAAACAAAATTAAATTAAATAGTAAAGTAGAAACAGGTGTATTGCCAACAAAATCTAATGCTTTTCAAGTACAAAATACAAGTTTTTCTATTTGGAATAATCAGAAAATACCTGTTCTCTAAATCTACATGCTAAAACTTTTTTTTTAAAAAAATGATATGGGTTATGTTCCTCGAATGAATTCATGATTTTGGAAGTACATTCTGGAGGTTTAGTTTAAATATTTTTGGGGAATGCTTGGGAGCATCGTGGGGGAACTATTTTATTTTACTTTCTTTGAGTTTTGCACTCCTAGTGAACCAAAACAGATACCACGTTCAACATTATCAGAAACTTTAGAACTAAATGTTTTTCTTTTTAATATTTATTTTATTATTTAGATTTTAACACATGAATATTCTATTTAAATCATTCCCATACAATCATTTCTCTCATCTAGTTCTTCTTATGCCCTCCCAACCCCCTCAAATTCATATCTATCTGTCTATCTATCTATCTATCTATCTATCTATCTATCTATCTCCTGCCAAGCCTATTTACTGCTGGTCAAATGTATATCTGTGTAGAACTGACCACTTTAGACTCCCAGGGGCTCATTCCTAGAGAAGATTGATTATTTTTATCTCATCAGTCATTAAGGGCCTGTAGGCAGAGCCTTATGAAACTTCTTCTATCCACATTGGCCTGTCAATTGGTGCTCTCACTGTGTAGCTCTTGCTTAGATGGCATTCAGAAGACTGGCCTGGTGGGCAGGATACTAAAGCATGGATAGGTCTGGGGACTGGGAGGGGGGGATGACAACTAGATAGGATTCATACTAGGTTGGTTCATAATGTGTGTGACTAGGGCTTATCCTGGGGATTAGGGAGGGTGCCAGCTAGAGACAGAGTTCAGGATACTCACCAAGCAGGCCTGGAGCACAGGGTGTGAAACTTAGAGTTTGGAACTCTCATAGTTTTTATCAATACTCAATAGATATTTCCTTCACAACCATTTTGATATGATAATATTTTATAAATAAATTGCTCATAATATTTCTTTTCAGGCCACAGTACTAATAATTTACTAACAATTTTAATAATAGTATTCATGACAAGAACCATGTTTGCCATGCTCATTTTGGCTAGAGTCCCTTCAACTTCACTCTCAGAATTTACCTAGAGGGAAATTCTGCATTTTCAGAGTCTTTTAAGGTTTGTGTAGCCACCTGGATCTACCTTCTACTAAATAAATACATCACAGCTGCCTCAGGTACATCATTCTTCCAATTCTACTCTGTGTAAACTGGAGCTTCTTCTGGGTTCCTCTGTGGACACTCATGACATGTGAAGACAGATGCATGTATATGACTGTGAACACTACCCATGATCCAGCAGATTCTGCCCTGTACATCATCATTCTCCAAATTCAATTGATTTTGTGGCTTTCAGAAGGAGAATGAGTGAATGTGAATGAGTGAATGTGAAAAGTGTTTATTTTGATTCCACTATTAATAGGGGTGCCAAAATAAGTAAAGATATACATGTAGATATCCTATTTACTCCCACAGTTTGTATGATATTCAACATTATGAATTCAGAACATTAAATGTGTAAAATTGAAAGAATGATGTTTTCATTTTACAGAAATTTATAGTATAGATTATTATATTATTTACATATATCACTTATAAACTGGACCTATGTAAGACTAAGGCACAATGATAATAACAATGTGTTATTAAAGGTGTTTCTCTTTAGATAATCTGTGCTGATACATCATTATGACATATCTCTTACATTATTATAAAAATATCTCTTGCATTCAAAGAGATATTTGGAATTTTTGCTGGACCTGAAAGTCCAGTTAATACCAGACACATCTTAAGGTGACATAAGTCTGACTTTCTACTGTGGACTGAGCCTGTTTGTCTAACATGCCTTTTAGAGAAAAACAGAACAACCAACATTACTTGCGTTGGATTTCCATGTAGTCAACATTTACTAAGCTAGTACAGGGACTTAATTTTAGCATATTTACTCTTCCATGTCCCAAACCTAGAGAACAAGACATATGTGTACATATGAATGATATTCTAGGCACTTGTTGAAAGCAACAAGCAGCTAAGATGGGACCAGCAGGGAGGCACAGGTCACAGAAGCAGCAGGGCACTTGGGACAGGACCCTTTCTACCTCTGTCTATAACTAGGAGGGACTGCTGGTCCACAACCCTCTGTGTATCTTTCCCTCAAGAGGAAAGTTTGTCTCCAGGGATTGCTCTGACTCCAGGACTCAGGCAAGAATGCCATTTTCTCTCTGGTGACTTTTAAGGTGGAACCAGCCTGGAGTCACAGGACAAAGAAGCTGCAGAGCAACTGGGACAGGGTCCTTCATTCAGCCATCTGCATCCAGGAAGGACAGCTGATCCACAGACCTTTGTGCACAGATCTTAACAGGGATGCTGGTCTCCTAGGGGTGCTGACACAGGCTTACAGACCCACAGGAAGAACAAGCTCTAGCCAGAGACAGCAAGAACATCTAACACCAGAGATTGCCAGATGGCAAAAGGCAAAAGCAAGAATCTTACCAAAAGAAACCAAGACTACTTGGAATCATTAGAACCTAGTACTCCCAACACAGCAAGTCCTGGATGTCAAAACACACTGGAAAAGAAAGATTTGGATCTAAAAATCATATCTCATGATGATGATAGCAGAATTTAAGAAGGACATAAATAACTCCCTTAAAGAAATACAGGAGAACAAAGGTAAACAGGTACAAGCCTTTAAAGAGGATACACAAAAATTCCTTAAAGAATTACAGTAAAGCACAATTAAACAAGTGAAAGAATTGAACAAAAGCATCCAGGACCTAAAAATGGAAGTAGGAACGATTAAGAAATCACAAAGAGAAACAACTCTCGAGATAGAAAACCTAGGAAAGAAGTCAGGAGCCATAGATGCAAGCATCACCAACAATATATAAGAGATAGAAGAGAGAATCTCAAGTACAAAAGATACCATAGAAAACATTGACACAACAGTCAAAGAAAACACAAAATGCAAAAATCTCCTAACCCAAAACATCCAAGAAATACAGGACACAATGAGAAGACCAAACCTAAGGATAATAGGTATAGAAGAGAGTGAAGACTTCCAACTTAAAGGGCCAGTAAGTATCTTCAACAAAATTATAGAAGGAAACTTTCTTAACTTAAAGAGATGCCCATGAACATACAAGAAGCCTACAAAAGTCCAAATAGTTTGGACCAGAAAAGAAATTTCTCCCACCACATAACAGTCAAAACATAAAATGCACAAAACAAAGAAAGAATACTAAAAGGCAGTGAGGGAAAAAGGTCAAGTAACATATAAAGGCAGACCTATCAGAATTACACCAGACTTCTCACCAGAGACTATGAAAGCCAGAAGATCCTGGGTTGATCTTAGGGTTGATGACCCAAAGAGAACACAAATGCCAGCTCAGGCTACCATACCCAGCAAAACTCTCAATCACCATAGATGGAGAAACCAAAGTATTCCATGACAAAACCAAATGTACACAATGTATTTTGAGAAATCCAGCCCTTCAAAAGGTAATAAATGGAAAACTTCAAAACAAGGAGGGAAACTACCTCCTAGAAAAATCAAGAAAGTAATCGTTCAACAAAACTGAAAGAAGATAGCCACATGAACAGAATTCCAACTCTTTAACAAAAAAAATACGAGGAAAGAAAAATTACTTTTCCTTAATATCTATTATATTAATGGACTCAATTCTGAAGAAAAAAATATAGATTATCACACTGGGTACATCAACAGGACCCAACATTTTGTTGCATACAGGAAACTACCTCAGTGACAAAGACAGACACTACCTCAGAATAAAAGGCTGGAAAACAATTCTCAAAGCAAATGGTTCCAGGAAACAAGCTGGAGTAGCCAGCCATTCTAATATAAAATCAAATCAACTTTCAACCTAAAGTGATAAAAAAAGATAAGGAGGGACACTTCATATTCATCAAAGATAAGATCTACCAAGATGAACTCTCAATTCTGAACCTCTACACTCCAAATGCAATGGCATCTACATTCATAAAGGGAACTTTACTAAAGCTTAAAGCACACATTGCACCACACACAATAATAGTGGGAGACTTCAACACCCTACTCTCCCCAACGGAGAGATCATGGAAACAAACTAAACAAAGACACAGTGAGACTATCAGAAGTTATGAAACAAATGTATTTAACAGAGATCTATAGAACTTTTTGTCCTAAAACAAAAGGATATACCGTCTCCCCAGCACCTCATGGTATCTTCTCCAAGATTGACCATATAATCGATCACAAATCAGGCCTCCACAGATACGAGAAGATTGAAATACTTCCTTGTATCCTAACAGATCACCATGGTCTAAGGTTGCTCCTCAATAACAACATAAGCAGTAGAATGCCCACATACACGTGGAAGCTTAACAACACTCTACTCAATGATAACTTGGCCAAGGAAGAAATAAAGAAAGAAATTAAAGACTTTCTAGAGTGTAATGAAAATGAAGCCACAACATACCCAAACCTATGGGACACAATGAAAGCAGTCCTAAGAGGAAAACTCATAGCTTTAAGTGCCTCCAAAAAGAAACTGGAGAGAGCATACACCAGCAATTTGACAGCACAACTGAAAGCACTAGAACAAAAAGAAGCAAATTCACCCAAGAGGAGTCAAAGGCAGGAAGTAATCAAACTCAGGGCTGAAATCAACCAAATAGAAACAAAAAGAACTATACAAAGAATCAACCAAACCAGGAGCTGGTTCTTTGAGAAAGTCAACAAAATAGATAAACCCTTAGCTAGACTAACTAGAGGACACAGAGATAGTTTACTAATTAACATGATCAGAAATGAAAAAGGAGACATAACAACAGACACTGAGGAAATCCAAAATATCATGAGATCCTACTACAAAAGCCTATACTCAACAAAACTGGAAAACCTGGATGAAATGGACAATTTTCTAGACAGATACCAGGTACCAAAGTTAAATCAAGACCAGATCAACGATCTAAACAGTCCCATAACTGCTAATGAAATAGAAACAGTCATTAATAGTCTCCCAACCAAAAAACTCCCAGGACCAGATGAGTTTAGTGCAGAGTTTTATCAGACCTTTAAAGAAGACCTAATATGAATATTCCTCAAACTATTCCACAAAATAGAAATAGAACATACTCTACCCAATTTGTTCTCTGAAGCCACAATTACTCTGATACCTAAACCACATAAAGACCTAACAAAGAAAGAAAATTTCAGACCAATTTCCCTTATGAATATCTATGCAAAAATACTCAATAAAATTCTTGCAAACCCAATCTAAGAACACATCAAAATGACCATCCATCATGATCAAGTAGGCTTCATCCCAGGGATGCAGGGATGGTTCAATATTCAGAAATCCATTAACGTAATTCACTGTATAAACAAACTTAAAGGGAAAAAAACCCATATGATCATTTCATTAGATGCTGAGAAAGCATTTGACAAAATCCAACACCCCTTTGTGATAAATGTCTTGGAAAGATCAGGAATTCAAGGTCCATACTTAAACATAGTAAAAGTAATATACAGCAAACCAGTAGCCAACATCAAATTAAATGGAGAGAAACTTGAAGCAATCTCACTAAAATCAGGGACTAGAAAAGGCTGCCCACTCTCTCCATACCTATTCAACATTATACTTGAAGTACTAGCCAGAGCAATTAGACAACAAAACAAGATCAAAGGGATATGAATAGGAAAGCAAGAAGTCAAATTATCACTATCTGCTGATGATATGATAGTATACTTAAGCGACCCCAAAAATTCCACCAGAGAACTCCTAAACCTGATAAAGAACTTTAGCAAAGTAAAGGGATGTAAAATTAACTCAAGCAAATCGGTGACCTTCCTCTACACAAAGGATAAATAGGCTGAGAAAGAAATTAGGGAGACAACACTCTTCACAATACCCATAAATAATATAAAATACCTTGGTGTGACTCTAACTAAGCAAGTGAAAGATCTGTATGACAAAACTTCAAGTCTTTGAAAAAGGAAATCGAAGAAGATCTCAGGAGATGGAAAGATCTCACATGCTCGTGGATTGGTAGAATTAATATAGTAAAAATGGCCATCTCACTGAAAGCAGTCTACAGATTCAATGCAATCCCCATCAAAATTCTAACTCAATTCTTGATAGACTTAGAAAGAGCAATTTGCAAATTCATCTGGAATAACAAAAAACCCAGGATAGCCAAAACTATTCTCAACAATAAAGGAACCTCTGGTAGAATCACCATCCTGGACCTTAAGCTGTGCTGCAGAGCAATTGTGATAAAAACTGCATGGTATTGGTACAGTGACAGGCAGGTAGATCAATAGAATAGAACTGAAGACCCAGAAATGAACCCACAAACTCATGGTCACTTGATGTTTGACAAAGGAGCTAAAACCATCCAGTGGAAAAAAGACAGCATTTTCAGTAAATGGTGCTGGCTCAACTGGTGGTTAGTATGTAGAAGAGTGCAAATTGTTCCATTCCTATATCCTTGTACAAAGTTCAAGTCCAAGTGGATCAAGGACCTCCACATAAAACCAGATACACTCAAATTAATAGAAAAGAAAGTGGGGAAGAGCCTCAAGCACATAGGCACAGGAGAAATTTTCCTGAACAGAACACCAATAGCTTAT
>JADRCD010230446.1:0-12130 GCA_019843815.1 Montemys delectorum
GCATTTTTCGAGCAGAAGCCGGCCTACAGAGATACTACATAGTGTTGAAGGACTTCAAATCATGGACTCTTTCTCTATCACCAAAGCACTTGGTCACAGTACCTGGTCAGTTTTCAACCTGTAGTCACTATAATCAATTAAATGTAATCTGGAGGAGAACATCTTTAAACAACATTAGCTCTATTTGAGGTTACCTGCCCTGTACCAGAATGTGTCCTTTGTCCTTCATTTTCATATTAAATGTGTGTTGAATCTTGCCCAATGATTTTCTTCTTCTGTTGGGATTAAAAAGTATTTCTTAATGAGACTGTTGACATGGTAAAACATATTGGCCAGTTTTCAGTTGTCAAACTAACCTTGTATTCCAACAGCAGCTGGATAGGACTTGATCTGATACAATTTCTCCAACTCTTCTTAGCCATCTTTGTTCATGAGAAATATTATTCTGCAATTTTATTTAGCCAAGTTGCCTGTGTCTAGCTTGGATGTTAGTATGAGGAGAGCCACATTACATGAGTTGGGAAGTGTTCTATTTTCTTTATGGGTAAGGTGATAGTACATTTTGCATATTATTATTTTTTACTAAAATTCAACAATAATATCACAGACTTGAAGTTCCGTTTGTGAGCATTATTTTATTTACAAAATGAGATAGAAGAGGTCCATTCTAATTTCCTTTTTTTTTTTAAATCAATTTTGTAATCATTTCATCTATTTTGTCTACTTTACAAAGTGCTCAGTTCTTCACAAAATTGATAGTGAACGGAAGTTCATGCTTTGGAGACCATCAGTCTTACCTTTCCCTGTCCGTATACTAATTCATCTTTGATCTCATCTCTAAGCACTGAGGGGGCTCAAGCCTGGCAACATCTACAGATCAGGTCATTCTGCCTATTCTACAGTTTCATTCATTCCCACAGTGCATGTCATGCCCTCCCCCATAGGCTCAGCTACGTAATTATTTCCTGAACATCCTCAGTTGTGATTTTATACTACTCCTTTATTTTATTCAAATCATAGATCTAACCTATAAAGCATCCACAATTTCTAATTAGTCTTTACAATGATACCTCTTAGTTTTTAATAACAAGCAAAAACATTCATTCTCTTCTATGAATTTAGTAGAATATGATATCTACACATCATTTAAAGAAATAAGAGTTGGACAATAAAGTAGTAAAACCAAAATTTACTTAGGAAATGTTACCAACCTATTTCATTGAGAAAATATTCGATCTGAAGACATATACTAAAGGAGACCTATAGCCAATGAGCAGAGTGGGGTTGAATAAACATCTCTAATAGGATATTTGCTGAAGCAGGCTAGAATGATCACATTTTACTCTGGGACAAAAAGATTTGAGAAATTTGATCTGATAATAAGGTGATCAGTTATGGAAAGAAAGATTTTCTCTAACCCAATTTAATAAGATTTGTTACAAACCTGACTAGTATCAAAGTCAAGGTCTAAACAGGGAGATTAGAAGAGCATGATGGTTTATATATACTTGGACCCTGGAGTGGCACTATTAGGAGTGTGGTCTTGGTAGAGTAGGTGTTTCACTGTGGGCATGGGTTTTAATACCCCCATCTTAGCTGTCTGGAAGCCAGTCTTCTAGCTGCCTTTGGAACAAGAGGTGGAACTCTGAGCTCCTCCAACTCCATATCCACCTGAACACTGCCATGCTCCCACCTTGATGATAGTGGACTGAACCTCTGAACCTGTAAGCCAGCCCCAATTAACTCTTTTCCTTTATAAGACTTCCTTTGGTCATGGAATCTGTTCACAGCAATGAAACCCTAACTAAGACAAAGAGCTGACTAATTTTGCGTGTTTGTTTGTTTGTTTGGTTGGTTGGTTTTGGTTTTATCAAGACAGGGTTTCTCTGTGTACCCCTTGCTGTCCTGGAACACTCTGTAGAGAAGGCTAGCCTCAAACTCAGAGATAACACCTGCCTCTGCCTCTAAACTGCTGGGATTAAAGCTGTATACCCATCCCCTCAGGGTGGAACTGGATCTTACCTAAGTCATTAAAGATAAAGTCATCAATTTTGTGGCTAAACTGATAGCATTTAACTCCTAATCAACTGCACTGAGAAGAACAATGGTGGTCTCTCCTTGGAGAGCTGTTCTTGGCAAAGTTGCTTTTTTCTTGCCATTGCCCACCCCACCATCATTCCTTGTTTTTCTGTATGATTGTTTCTCCTCCATAGCCCTTTTAGAGGGACTGCCCTTCCTTTCTTTTGTCCAACTCTCCTGGTTCTCAAGAGAACTCTAAGCAGTTAATATATTAATTGCTAAGTAATCTTCTATTAGACTTATAAAACCCAGATTACTTTGTGACCTTCAGATAATATCAAACTCTATCATGTTCTTTCTTAATCTTTAACTCTGCACGTGAAGTTATTTATACAAAGCATATAAATTGCCGCGAAGCTTAATTCATAGAATAGTAACATTTGAAAGAAAAGCAAGGACTAAACCCATGATGCAGAAGTCTATTGTTACATCTGACTAGACTAGGAAATAAAAGTAGACATGTGTGTTAGACTTTGAAAACCTCAGTCAGTACACAGTTCAATTATCACACTGGACTTTCTTTTTCTCCTTATAAAACCCTGTGTGCCACTAGGTTTGAGGCTGTCACATTTCTAGCTTCCAAGACGCCAATTCTTCAATACACATGACTGCTTCCCATCAACTTTATTTGTTCAAGTACTAGTTATCAGTTATCATGGAGCCAGGATCTGTATGTGATAACATAAAATACATCAGTAGGATTTGCATTAAATTCCTATAGTTAAAATTAATCATGATAAATCATAAAAAGGTATACACTATAACACAACTACTATATTCTCTAGTAATCAAGAAAAGATATTTGTTTTGGTTTTATTGTTTAGTTTATTTTTTATCATATTCATGCATGTATGTCTATGTGTGGCTATGTGTACATGTGAACCCAAGTGTGCATGGAGTCCAGAAGAGGGTATGGTATAGCCTGAAGCTGAAGTTACAGGCTGTTGTGAACCACCTGATGAGGGAGCTGGTAATCAGAGGTCCTCCAGCAGAACAGAAAACACTCCTAACCACTGAGTCAGCTACCCCTGCTTGTTTGTCTGTTTGTTTGTTTTGACTGGAGTATTACCTCACATTAAAGAAATTAAAAATACATGAAAACAAAATCTGATTTGTGATCTTGGATTAGATTCTGAACTAATGGAACAAAAGGAAATAGCTATAAAAATCTGCCACTGAAATAATCAACTTTGACAGTAGATTGGTCCTGATGTTCAGCTGAAGTTCCTGGTGTTGATAAGGGTACTTCATGGTACAAGTGGCTTGCCATGTCTGAGACACATATACTAAAGTATTCAGAATCTATCTATATAAGGCTTTTAGCTTATTTCCATTGCTTTAAATGAAAACATTACATGCTGTCAGGTGATGAGAAGAATAAAAAGAATTGGAGAGAAGGCGGTTGATTTGGATAAAGACTATATTTGGATGACTTATAATTTTTTTATTTTAATGGAAGTATAGAAAAATGAAATTTGCCAGATAATAAAATTAAAACTGGTTAAGATAAGAACAATAGATTTTTTTGCATGTATAATGTGGTCATAGATCAAAGCTTGGGTATTTGTTTTGACAGCAATATTTCATTTATAACAAAAAGAATGTAGCTATCCTTTATTAATGTCTTAATTTATAACTGGCATTGAACTAGGCACTTGGTAACATTATGCTAATTTACATAGCACTCTTATAGCCCTGGAGCACCCATGTTACAGATAAAAATGCTGAAGAGATGAGAGTTAAATATGGTTTACTTACAGCTATTGTAAGGGTCCATGAAGTGGAAACTTAAGGGTTATTTGGAAAGCCAGTTGTGTTGGATGGTGTTTTGCTAAGGCAAACACTTGAAGGAACATTTCACTGAAGTAGACTCAGGTGAAAGGCTAAGACAGACTCATAAAGGAATGTTTCACTGAAGCAGACACAGGTGAAAGAATGTTCTGCTAACGCAAACATGTGAAAGGACATGTGATGAAGGGTTCTTTGTTGATGATACATGTATTGGTCCACCTTGCGCTGGGTAGGAGAGCTATAGTTGTCAGGATTCCAGAGAGAGAAATGTATTCTGGTGGCATGCTGCAATGGCTTGCCACTTCCTTGGACTCTGGCTGATTGGCAGAGTGATGTCAGTTGAGACAGATACATGTGCTGAGGAAAGACTTGTGAAAGGCAAGATCCATGGAGGACATATGATGTTTGGAGTGTAAATAGGACTCAACAGTGACAGTAGCTGACTGACATTGGCTTGCTGGTAGAGCTAGCTGTGCAATGCTTGTTGGTCTCAAGTCTTTGCTGATCTTTGCTTCTCTGAGAGAGACACAGCCAAGAACTTTCCCTGGCTGTTCCTGTTGGCCCTGATCACTCCTGTTGAGTTATGCTGAGGCTAACTAAGGCCTGGCAGTCTCTGGTAGATAGTGCCACCAGTGCTGATTCATATTTGCTATCCCGATGCTACCAAACTGGACTGCTGGTAAATATATATATATATATATATCTCCATATCCATGAAGTGTTTGCTAAGGGATTGAGCTGCTACTACTGACCTGTGATCTGAACTTCTGATTTCTAGACAACACAGATTGGAGTTGCTCCAAAGAACCATTTTTAAACAGGTCCACTTCCTCTGTATTCTGTCTTACCCACTACCTCTGGTGGGTGGTGGGCTAACAGCATTTAAGAACTATCACTAAAAGTAGACATTGAAAAACTTAAAAGTAACAAGTCCATGATTCAAGAAGAGTGGTACCCCAAACTCAAATAGAGTGCCACAGCAAAGAGAACCTGCATGCAGTGATCCACCATACATCAGGATGGAAGACAGAGGTGTGGGCTTTTCAAGGACATTTTAAAGCCTGTTAGGGTAAGAATGGGTGACTTTTACCTTTGTTTCCCTTGATTGGTTGTTTAAATCTCCAGGAGTATGGGTGCCTTAATGATTGCTTAAGGCTCTGGGGGATTTTAGAGAACTTTTGCTGATTATCTATATTAGGCTCAAGCTTCTACAGCTCCTCATGAGCTGCCTGTGAGATTGGCTTAGGCTAGGTAGTGGGGCAGTTTGCTGGTTGGCTGCCTGTGAGGAGTGGTTTTATTCTGGAATTGACTTGCTTTGGACTTTTCCAGGCCTGAAACTTAGACCTAGTCTCCCAAACTGCCCGTTTGCTACCTGTCATGGAATCAGCGTGGCTCTGGCTAACTCAGTCCTCTCACTATGTAGTTAGCATATCGATAGAGACACCAGGACTTTATCTCAAGTAGAATCTCCCTAAAAATTCATGTTATTAAACACTGTAGTGTGCTACCTTTCAAATATAGTGCACATATAAGATCTGTCCATTAGTCATATGAAGTTGGTGTTTGGGGTTTGGGGGCTTTTATGATCCAAGGGTAAGTTAGACAGTACAGTTGTTTTTCTCTTTAGCACATGATCTGCTCAAGCTTGTCTAAAACCTTGTAGTCTTTGGCTCACACCATCTTAATAAAGCCCAGGTGAATTTGGCCAGATTATATGACACATGTTCAAGTTGTGTTTGATTCCAAATTAAGTATCTAGATGATTTATGGTAAAGCGTCTCCCCCCCCCCCGCCCCCGCCTCCCCACGTGGGTTCTAATTCTCTGCCTCCCCACGTGGATTCTAATCTAATCTTCAACCGTCTCTTCCGACACTTTCAGCATTGAGCACCTTCCCATTTAAAGCTTCCCCTGTTGTTTTTACAGCCATGGGGACAGTTACCTACTCTAACACCTCTTATTGCTTCTTTATTGTTTCTCCTTCTTTTTTTTTTTATTTTTAAAGAAATGAACTTATATTAATGAAAGTTCCTTATATTCTACCAGGTCCAAAGAGAAAAGAATTGCTTCCTTCAGACATCCAAAAGTATTTTATTGTACAAGAACTTTATAGCTTTATAATAATAAGTATCATTTAAGTGGTTTAAAGCTTATAAAAATAAAAAAATTAATTTCCATTTTAAATGTTCATGTAAGAAGCTTCCTCGCAGTTTGAAAACACACATAAAGGCAAGTCCAGATTAGGGACCGATAACTTAAATCTAAATCTGGTTAAAAAATTAAATTATATAAAATACAAACATACCAAAGTTTCATCCCCAAGATGAGCTAAAACCCCAACCCACATGAAAGTTCAAACTGCTTCATGACTAACTTATTTTATTTTTCTAGTTTTCTACAGTTCTTGATTAGTCTAACGCC
The DNA here is from genome assembly GCA_019843815.1 of Montemys delectorum. NCBI lineage: Eukaryota > Metazoa > Chordata > Mammalia > Rodentia > Muridae > Montemys > Montemys delectorum. The sequence goes on from JADRCD010230446.1 coordinate 6,290, forward strand.
AGAGTCACTATTTCCATAATTGTGTAAGACAAGCTTTTGAGCTGACTAAAATTAGGAAGCCCAGAAAAGTCTCCAGCCAAAGGCTGTTTTCCATTGGCTTTGTTTTATTACAGTTTCATGTACTCAAAAAACAAAGAGAAAAATCCTCTTTCATGAGAAATCCAGATTTTTTTTCAGATAAAAGTTCAATGAAATATGTAAACACCACCATTAGTATGGAACTCACAGTGGTTAAGCATCGTTTGGATTCACCATTCACAAGCAAGTACCCTGAGACAAAACACTCTCTAGCAGGTAAGGTTGTCTACAATGCCTATTAGGCAGGATAATTCACATTGGACAGAACCAGAGCGATCTGTCTTAAACTATTTTTCTTCTCCTAATCAAGGAGATACTTGTGTATCAAAGGGCTTTTTAAAGATGAGCAGGCCAGAGTTAATAGAGCCAACTTGCTCATTTGCCTTGCTATCTCCACTATAGATAATTTTTTTATGTAATCTCGGATCTAGTTCTTAAAGATAATAAGTCTGATGCTTGGAGTTGTTACATAAAAAGCCAAGGGTCTCCTGAATTAAAGGACGTTTCCACTGTGAACTAACTTGTAATTAACTTTGGCATACAGTGCTTCGCTCCTGAGTTAGAACTCCTTTTTGTTTGTAGATTCCCTACAAAACAATTGCTTTTGAAGTTTTAATTCACTATTTCCCTGGCAGAAATGCCTGATTATTATAGCAAATTGCATTCGTATGTCTCCTATCTCTATTCTCAGTAAGAATGACTATACGAATTTAAGATAGGTAAGATCGACATATTCATAGACACCCATTAGGGACTTACTAACATGAGCTCCTATGGTCTTAAGTAGGAGCGAACTCCATCTTCTTAGAGCCAGTCAGAAAAAGAGCATTCTCAGCACATAGTCATCATCAGAGTTTGCTGATATTTGTCCTACCCAAAGATTGTCCCATGGGATGGCAATCATGACACCAGGGTATTCACTTCCTGAGCAGAGATAGCAAGCCAGGCAACTGGCAGTTCCTAGAAGTACTTTTATGGAATAGGCTTATGAAACCTTTCTTTGTAGCTTACAATACTGTCCCTTGGAAGCTCCTAGTCTCACCTAATCTTGATGTGCTAGGATGGGGAGATATCCATGGTAAGCCTACCCACTCAGAGGAGAAGGGGAGGGAAGGATAGAGGTGGTATTATGGGAGAAGCTGACCAGGAGCCAGGAGCAGGGTAGTGAGCAGGATGCCAAGTGAATAAGTACACTGATACTGTGGTGTGCTTGCAGACAGGAGCCTAGCATGGCTGCCCAACAAGCTGAAAGAGCCAGGTGCAGAAATTAGCATCCAACCAATGGAGTGAAGACTGGGACCCCTGTGGTTGAATTGAGGGAAAGTTAAAAGAAGCTGAGAAGGGGGGTGGCCCCATGGGAAGACCAGCAATCTCAATTGGCCTGGATCCCTGAGATATCTCAGACACTGAGCCACCAACCAGGCAGCATGCACCCTCTGGTATGAGGCTCTGACACATATATAGCAGAGGACTTCCTGGTCTGGCCTCAGGGAGAGAAGATGCACCTAACCCTCAAGAGATTTGAGACCCCGCTGAGTGAGGATGCCTGGTGGGGTGAGAGAATGGGCATGTCCTCTTGGAGAGGGGTGAGGAGGTAGGGGATGGGGAGTGGATGAGGGGCAGACTGGGAGGGGGATGAATTCTGGACTGTTAAAATGATTAGAAAATTAAAAAAAAACATGTGTGTATGTGTGTGTGTTTTCATATATATATGTTTTCATATGTATATATATACATACATATATATATATATATATATATGTATATATGTATATATATACATATGAAAAAACCTGTCCCTCGGTTCTCCATGTTTAGCCCTCAAAATAGGTCTAACTCCACTATTCAGTATGGTGTGTTATGTTGCTTACTCTGCTAAGTATCTGCTTAATTTTTTATCAAAATATTCATATGTAGGCTTCATCATTTTCTTTTAACAGTCTAAATGGTGAGTCTTAAGGAAGTTAAGTAAGTTCTTATAGTTTTTTCCTGGACATTGAACATTGGGAAGCCTACAGTTTACAGGTAAGTCCTAATCATTGCATGTGTTTATTCCTTCTTGTATGTTTTAAGGTTTGAAGAATATAAAGATAACAGTCATTTTCCTTACAGTTAGGATAATGTCTAGTTAAAGTGTTGAACTTGAAGTATAAGACACATAACATCTTGAAGTCAAGATCTGGAAATAAAAATTGCAAAGAAATGAACTAAAGCATCCCTGTAGAAGATTAAACTTGTCGTTACATTCTAATTCAGTTACAGAGTACAGAGGGATCAAGAATGACTTGATCCACTTAATAAACGGGAAAAGAAGGATATATAGAACTTTTTCTGACAACTTTTCATTTTATTTTAAAGCAAGCTGATTATTTTTCCTATAGGAGGGTATTTATTGTATGAACTAAGATCCTCAGTCCAATGGATGGCTGTGAGCCTCTACTTCTGTATTAGTGTAGCAGAGGATGACCTAGTCAGTCATCAGTGGAAGGAGAGGTCCTTGGTCCTGTGAAGGTTCTATGCCCCAGTGTAGGGGAATGCCAGGGCCAGGAAGAGGGAGAGGGTGGGTTGGTGAGCAGGGGAAGAGGGGAGGGAATAGGTTTTTTTTTTTTTTTCCAGTGGGGAAACCTGGAAAGGGGATATCATTTGAAATGTAAGTAAAGAAAATATCTAATAAAAAAAAAGACACTATGACCAAAAATAACTGGGGGTTTATGTCATCTTATAACTTTTAGGTCACTGTCTTTCACTGAGGGAAGTCAGGACAGGAACTCAAGGTAGAAACCTGGTGGCAGAATCTGAAGCAGAAGCCATGGAGGAACTCTGTTTACGAGATTGCTCTTCATGGCTGGTTGAGCCTGCTTTCTTGAGCAACCCAGAACCACCTATACAGGGTGGCACCACCCACAGTGGGCTGGGCCTTCTCACATCAGTCATAAATCTAAAAATGCGCTACAGACTTTCCTGCATGCAGTCTGATGAAGGCAGGATCTCAACTGCGGTTCCTCTTCTGAGATCACTCTGTATAGTGTCAAATTGACAGAAGCAAAACCAAAAGAAGTGAAGGATATAATTGTTTTATCTGCTATGTAGCCCTGATCTTGCTCATACTTGTGGTTTCATCATTCTTGTCCTAACATATGTGGTATTAGGTGGAAGAATTCTGCCAATTTCAATACTTGTCTATAAATCTTCTCTTTGGGTTGATGGCAGAAAGAGATGTGAACAATAATGCTTGCCACAGCTCACTGTTATTACTCTTTAGAAGCATAAGCTTTATAGTAAAGGACAAATAGCAAAGTCAAAGAAACATATCTTCTACTGGCTCATCAAGAGAGTTCTATGTGCTTCAATATTCTCTCTAAGTACCTACACATCATCTGGATAGCTTGCAAAATCTTGCTTTAATGAAACACATTTGGAATATGATTTTAATGGAACACATTTTTACCTTTATGTCATGCTTTCTGAAATAGAATGCAGGTTTGCACCAGTATGCATGCTCGCCCATCAGGCCCTCTTGACTGTTATCAGCCACCTGTGTGTATGATTCTCTCATCAACACTTTCATTTCCTCTGGTTTATTAGGCACTGCTTCACATTTCCCAAGATGAGAAGCACCGATGCTTTGGACGGATGGCTTGTTCTGCAATATTAGTATTTTCTATCTCTATGGTACTTTCCTTTTAAATATAAGCTACCCAACTCCAGTAATACATCTTCCCTAGCCCCCACATTTTTTAAAAGCAGCACAAAAAATGTTGAAAGATCAATACATGTTGGAATTATCTTGGCTAGAAAAGTTTAGCTAGGAGCAAGTATCTCAGAAGTATTTATAATCCATTAAAAGAGCGAAAGTACATGTGAGAAAACCCATCCATGATGCAAAAAGACACATAAAAAAGTCTACTGTCATATCAATAAGGCACTTTTTTTTTTTTGCAAATTGTAAAAAGTGAGTAATCTGTCTCACCTGTTGTGCTTTAATCATATACCATGAAAATTTTGAGTTGTAAATTACAACATTTGTTTAAGGAATCTTTCACATTTTGCAAATTCAGACTAAGGAGGTGTACCTATTTAAAATCACACACATACACACACACACACACACACACACACACACACACACACACACACACCTTAAATTCACATCATGATATGTTGAACACAATACTTAGATGGGAATCTTATCCCAACTTGTCTGAAATGATGCTGCTCTGTTAGATAGCTTCTACAAGTAGTTAACACACTTGTGCACTCCAGCTGATGGCAACTGATAATGACAGGTCACTTTAACTTTATGGCCCATAGAGGAAAACTATGAAAGCGATCTGTGGCGTGGCATCAGCACTTCCTGACAAGGCCTTGTGAGGCAGACACTATGTCTTTCACCCCACACTTTGAATACTATTTTAGTATTTTCAGGTGTTTCAGAGCAATCCAAACCCTATACAGAAATTAACACATGTAACTTCTTAGAATGTTCATAGTTTCCTGAGTTTTGCAGTATTTTCCAGAAAATTAAATGTCATTTATTTGCCAAAAGAAAGAAAAATCAGATAGATACTTGTTTTGTTAATCAGAATGCCCATATTCTCATGCTAACATGAATAGATACATGTTGGATTGGCAGCAATTTTTTAATTGTCTTATCATGTGTGCTATTGGTTACTTTTAACCTTCAGAGTAGAGAGCTAGTACTATGAACCACTCTTCTGAGTACTTATTTTTCATTTTTTAATGTAAAATAGGTATATGACCTTCCCAATCAAACAAGTCATGCCATCTTGGGAGGATGATTTAAATAGTTAACAGAAAACCAAGGAATTACTTATCCAGTTCAACCCTTCCAGTCTTCATTCTCTATGTGGATGTTTCCTAATGGCCTATCAGGAATATTCCAATTGTTCTGTATTGTTTCAAATGTCCCTTGGTGGCTTGAAAAGATCATTTAATATCCTCTGAGATGAAAAAAAGGACAGAACCCAAAACGTTTGAATGCTTGCTGCTGAACATGCTAAATGAGCTACATAATGCGAAACACATTTACAATACACTTTAATGGTAAGCCTATCCAATTTGTGATTTAAGAGGTCAAAAGATTGGTTATTTTTGCATTCTTAGTCATTTAAGGAGAAGCAGACTGGGGAGCATACACTCTTAGGCCTTATAAAACTGCTGCAGTTATTTTGACTAATAGACATTTATAGCCAATGTTCTGGTGGTAGAAAAACATCCTTGTAAGACTGTAAACTGGTAGGAGAACTCACTGGAGCCTAAAGTGTCCACAGTCATCACTGTCAGGCAAAGCCAAGAATGGATGAGGCAACTTGCTTGCTAGTAACTTTACATACTGTAGATAACTCCCTTTAGTTCAAGATTCTCTCTGTGTCTCTCAGTGTCTCAGTGTCTCTGTCTCTGTGTCTCCGTCTCTCTCTCTCTCTCTCTCTCTCTCTCTCTCTCTCTCTCTCTCTCTCTCTGTGAGTGTGTGTGTGTGTGTGTGTGTGTGTGTGTGTGTGTTGGACATGTAGTCAACAGTCATAGTTCAGATTTTGATAAAATATGTGAAGACCGACTATAAAAAAAAAAAAACTTGTATTAATTTTTCACCTTCCTGGAACTTGGTGATTTTATTTTTTTATTAGATATTTTCTTTATTTACATGTCATATGATTTCTCTTTTCCCAGTTTCCCCTCAAAAAAAATACCACCCCCTCCCAAAAAACAATAAGAACAAACCCCTGTTGCCTCCCCCCCCCCCCC